>VXBL01006133.1:748393-772279 GCA_013400195.1 Aramus guarauna | reverse complement strand
TGGAGGGTCAGTTGTGGCGGTTATTTTGCCGTTGGGGGCTTTTCGCGGTAGAGGGCTGTGAGGTGGCGGCGGCAGCCGTGTGCGGGCGGTGCCGGCTCCCCCCCTCACGCTGTCTCGGGAGCTGGTCTCTGGCTTGTCTGGCAGGGCTCTCCCCCGGGAGCTGTTCCGCGCGGCTGGGGCCTGCAACGCGCCTTAGCTCGTGCTTCCGCCGGGCACCTCCGCCGGCCTCCCGGGGTACCCGCGGCCGCAGGCGGCCCGGCTGCACCCCGGCTCGAAGCTTCTGTCCCCTGCCCGCGGTGAGCCCGGCCCTTCCGCAGGGGCGCCATGAGCGCAACGGACTGTTCTCCGGGGACCTCCCCTCGTTCCAGAAGGTAGTGTGGGGGCTGCAGCCGTAGTCACCCCGCGTCGAAACCGCTCTGCCCCAGAGCTCTTCCCTTTCTGTCCGGTAGCAAGGCCTAACGTAAGGCAGCGGTTTGTATGCTCTTGTACCTTCTGTGCTTCCTTATCCTTGCGCCTTGCCATTTCTACTGTTCTTTAGCTCGGTAATAAAGTATTCACCTTGTGCCTATGTTACCTGTTTTCTTCTCTTGCTGTTATTTATCTTACCAAGTGTGGTGTTTAAGGCATTTCCAGGCACAGTGGTGGGAAGGTTCCTACGTGAAATAATCATATTACTGCATATTTAATACTTTCCTACAGTGCCAGTAGTTAAGGAGCTTGGCACGTTTTCATGGATGTAGCACACTGGGTTCTCACCTAGCAGCTTTGGTGAGCAGTCCATAAGGTCACTGCTGCCTCAGTGTCACCTGCTGGATCAATTAATGATCCAAGTTCTGGCATTGGCTCCTGAACCAGATTCCAGACTGTGTTCTTGTTAAGCAGATCTTTAGTAAAGAGGCTTCTTAGCTTTAATTCTGTTACTCACAGGATCATTAAAAAAAAACCCCTGTTTGTCAGATCAACATAAATAATGAAAAGAACATTTTCCAAGATGATTTTGAACTCTGTGTGCACCTCTATTAGTGAATTTGATGTTTGTTTGAATGCAGTAAACATTTACTAAAATAAAAATCAGACATGTAATTACATATACATATTCTTCATTTGGTTTATGTAATACTGACATGCTTTCCCTCGAGTACCTCAACATAAGATTCAAGAACTTGGAAGCTTTTATTTCACTATCAAGGGTGGATGAGTCATCTGGATAGTAACATCAAGTAGACCAGAAAGGAAAGCATGTAGATTCCTAGACCTATGCCTTACATTATGGTGGCTGGTACATCAGTTAACCAGAATTATTGTCTTTACTCAGCGGTCTTTCTTTAGAAAGTGTTTTTCTTTCAGGATATCAGATAGTGATTCTGTCACAGATTATATCTTCCTATTTATCTTACAGTGGCTGATACTTCTAATTACACAACAATGGGCTTTTTGTCCCCTTTGTTCTCTCCTTCTTTTCTTGCCTCCTCTTCCTTTAACAGTCACCCTTCCCAAACAACCTATGAGACTTTCCTTCCATAACATTTTTGTTTCTCCCTTTTCCATCATTTGAGGCCATCTCCACAGTATAGTAAGCCTGCAAGCTGTTCTGCATCAAAGCTTTTGGTTCTCCTAAATGGTGTGATCTCCTGTTAATGCCCAGAGCACAGACAAGCTAATCTGTGTTAAAATTGAAAATCTATTTTTAACTATTTTGGAAAGGTTTTTTTTAATGTTATTGTCTGAAGCTTACATGTCATTAGGAACTGTTTCTGTCCAGGCTGGCAACCCCCCATGTCTCATCCAGATATGCTAATTCCCAGTCTCCGAGTCAGGAGGACTTTACTCCTCTCCCTTCAATCAATGAGCGCTTGGCCTTTCTCCGTCCCTCCCGCGAGCTGCTGGAATACTACCGCAAGAAGATTGCTGAGTTTGATGAGGAACATGAGGATTTGGCAAAAAGGCTGGAGAGATACAAAGAAACATATGATGAGCAGGTTAGGAAAAAAAATTTTGAATGATGACAGACCACATATCCCTACACAAACTTAGTATTTTTCTTCAGTTGAAAACAGCACAGATGGTCTTAAGATTTACTGGTAATGTGATAGAAATAAGTAGATTTCAGGGTTTGATTATAAAATCTAGCTGTCTGTCCTCTGTCAAAGCAAAGGGAAACATGCTTGTAGGATATTCTTCTCGTCTTAATTTATTATAATTGGGTTATATCTTCACAGTGGGTTGTTTGTTTCTGGGTTTTTTTCAAAATTAAAGCCTGCGTTTATATGTTCAGTTCCCATATTGTCCAACTTCTTTCCCTTGTTTCTCATAGTAAAGAATGAGTACTCTTTTATCCAAATCTAATGATCTTTGAGATACCTATATAATTTGTATTTACTGTGATGGAACTCATAAGCTTGGTCATAGGTTATTAAGCACTAGTATTACACAGCAAATAAGTGTGAATTTAAAAGAAATACCTAAACCTAAAAACCTTGGCCTTTTAACAGGAAGAAATCTTACAGAATGCCTGTAACTTCACTGTTCTGGTATGCCTTACAGCATACATCTGTCTAATAGTCATCTTTGTAATTGTGAATGACCCTTTGGGAATAAATAGTGATCGCTTCTGAGGTCATTGAGTCCTCAAGTACTGGCCATGTTTGAAGCAGCCTGAAAGCCCTTGAGAAATATTTGGCTTGCAAATTACTCTCATGCAACATACAGGAGAAAAAGCAGCAGGTTCCAAAATGCCTTCTCTCTTACAGGAATGGTTTTCTGAAGGGTTTGTTAGTTTTCCACACCAGGTAGAAAATCATTAATGAAACTTACTAACTAGCCAGATTTCTCACTATCACATGTAGATATTTTAATGTTTATTCTTCGGTAATTTTTTTTAAAGAATAAGTGCTGTCAGAGGCTTTACTAGGTTTTTGTTGACATCAGATTCCACATACCTGTGCCACTCTGACTGCCAAAGTGGAGACCCTAGCTTAGGACTTATTTGACTGTTTCATAGGGACAATAATTTAGGGCTCTGAGCTCCCTGTTGAAACCCTTTTTTTTAACTTTTTTCCAATACTGCCCTCATCTGGTCAAATTTTGCAAGAGAATAAAACAATTCACTTGAACTGGCAGTTGCTCTATACCACTTAGAGGCTCAGGGCACAAGCAGTTTGAAGTTTGTAAGTGTTGCCCAATGCTCTGTATCATTTCAAGTACCTCATTCTCTCTACCTAGCACAAATTGCAATGGGAAGTACGTCAGCGAGAAGAGGAGATTGCGGAGCTGCAAAAGGCTTTGAGTGATATGCAAGTCTACCTCTTCCAGGAGAGGGAACATGTCCTCCGTCTTTACTCAGAAAATGACCGGCTGAAAATCAGGTGTGCTGTCTTATGTGGTGGGCTGGGTCACTGGCAGTAGCAATTGCATACATTACGTTCTAGTTCTCATCCAAATCTGGAGTCTTCAGAGAAGAAACTATGCCACACTTCCCAGGGAGGGCTCCTATGAAATCAGTCTTGGAGGTGGAATGCAATCTGTTGGGGTGCTAAATATGTTTCTGCTTATTATTCCTCCTATTCTGGTAGTAGAAGGAAGAGCAGAAGTTGAGCATAGATTCAGAGTTGAATTGTGAGTTGCCAGTTTGAATGTGGAGGTTGTAATCTCAGAAGGCTGTGATAGGTTGACCCTGGCTGGATGCCACGTGCCCACCAAAGCTGCTCTATCACTCCCCTCCTCAGCTGGACAGGGGAAGAAAAAACATGATGAAAGGCTCATAAGCCAAGATAAGGATAGGGAGATCACTCACCAGTTACTGTCATGGGCAAAACAGGCTCAGCCTGGGGAAATTAATTTCTTACCAATCAAAGCAGAGTAGGATAATAAGAACTAAACCTTAAACCACCTTCCCACCACTCCTCCCTTCTCAGGCGCAACCTTACTCCTGATTTTCTCTACATCCTCATCCCCAGTGGCACAGGAGGACGGGGAATGGGGGTTGTGGTCAGTTCGTCACATGTTGTCTCTGCCACTCCTTCCTCCTCTGGGGGAGGACTCCTCACAATCTTCCCCTGCTCCAGCATGGGGTCCCTCCCACAGGAGACAGTCCTCCACCAACTTCTCCAACATAAGTTCTTCCCATGGGCTGCAGTTCTTCACAAACTGCTCCAGCTTGGGTCCCTTCCATGGGGTGCAGACCTTCAGCACCAGACTGCTCCAGCGTGGGTCCCCCACAGGGTCACAAGTACTGCCAGAAAACCTGCTCCGGTGTGGGCTTCTCTCTCCACGGCTCCACAGGTCCTGCCAGGAGCCTACTCCAGCGCAGGCTTCCCATAGGGTCACAGCCTCCTTCAGGTGCATCCACCTACTCTGGCATGGGGTCCTCCATGGGCTGCAGGTGGATATCTGCTCCACCATTAACCTCCATGGGCTGCAGGGGAATCTCTGCTCCAGTGTCTAGAGTACCTCCTCCCCCTCCTTCTGCACTGACCTTGATGTCTGCAGGGTTGTTCCTCTCACATCTTCTCACTCCTCTCTTCCAGGTGCTGCTGGTGGTGTGCAGGTTTTTTCACCTCTCAGAGGCGCTACTACTGATGCTGAGGGGCTCAGCCTTGGCCAGTGGTGAGTCTGTCTTGGAGCCGGCTGGCATTGGCTCTATCAGACATGGGGGAAGCTTCTGGCATCTTCTCACAGAAGTCGCCACTGTAGCCTCCAGCTACCAAAACCTCACCACGCAAAACCAATACACAAAACTTGCACCTGCCTGGCAAAACTTCCTTCCTCCGCTCTAAAAACACTTAAGCTGAAATGGAAAATACAGACCCAAGCAAATAGCTTCCCCTCATTCTATGAGATCATGTTGACAGCCATTCCTTTATAATGCCGTTTAGTTGGTGAACTGGAATATAACCTGCTGTACCAGGCGGGCTGCCATTGGCAAAGGAGTTCCCAACCTTCTTCAGAACACTTGTGGGTGATAATATCAAGTTTTCTGTTAAAGTTTTAAGAACTTAAAACGTGCCTTGGTCTGCTTTGGCACTTGAGTGTGACAAAAAGTCTGATACAGCCCTTAATGTAGTTTGCTTTAAAAACAATGGACACTTACAATCTGATGAATGAAGTATCTGAAGGGATTTATGTATGTGTTGGGTTTGCGTGGCAAGGTTTTGGTAGCAGGTGGGCTACAGGGGTGGCTTCTGTGAGAAGCTGCTAGAAGCTTCCCCTGTGTCTGATAGACCCAATGCCAGCTGGCTCCAAGACGTTCCCGCTGCTGGCCAAGGCCAAGCCAAGCAGTGCCTCTGTAATAACATATTTAAGAAGGGAAAAAAACCCCAACAGTTAGGGAGAGCTTTTGCAGCTGGAGAGAGGAGTGAGAAGTTGTAAGAAACTCTGCAGACACCAAGGTCAGTGCAGAAGGAGGGGGAGGAGGTGCTCCAGGCACTGGAGCAGAGATCCCCCCCTGCAGCCTGTGATGAAGACCATGGTGAAGCAGGCTGTCCCCCTGCAGCCCATGGAGGAAGGATGAGGGGGTGTAGAAATTCCACCTGCAGCCAGTGGAGGACCCCACTTCAGAGCAGGTGGAGGCACCTGAAGGAGGCTGTGGCCCCATGGGAAGCCTGCACTGGTTCCTGTCAGAACCTGTGGAGCTGTTTTGCTCGTGATGATAATAAGTGAGTGATGTCTCCCTGTCCTTCTCTTGACCCACAAGGCTTTTCGTTATGCTTTTACTCCCCTGTCTAGTGAAGGACGGGAGTGATATAGCGGCTCTGGTGGGCACCTGGCCCCCAGCCAGGGTCAACCCACCACAATGTAGTTCGTAACTCTGGTATGCAAGTTCTTTGCCACCATCTTCTATTGCTGTATCAGTCTATGTAGTATTGTCATATTTGAAAAGAGGAATGCTCCCCAATGCCAGCAGAACTGGTGGTGGTCTTACATCAGCAACATCTGTAATGTCTTTAGGAGTTTGTTTTTAAAACAGTACTCTCAAGAACTGCAACAGTTCAGAAAATTTGTAAGCATTAATGAGGAAACTAGGACAGTGTGTCACAATGTCTTAATGTACTTAAAAATAGCAGTGTGCTGACCACTTACTTCGAATTCCAGGGAATTGGAAGATAGAAAAAAAATTCAGCATCTCCTGGCTTTACTGGGAACAGACAAAGGAGAAGTTACGTATTTTCACGAGGAGCCTCCACATAAGGCAAGTTCCATTTCTCTGTAGAACTTTGCTTTTGATTGTAACATGAAGATCTGTACCCCAGAGGCCAACCCCAGACCAGATCTGTCCAGCAAGTCAAAAATTGCTAAATGAGCCCAAAGCAGAATGGATCTGTAGCAACATCAGGTTTTAGTATAACTGCTGACAAATAAGTAAGAACAAGCACACTGGAAGTAGGTCCTCTTAGCATCAGTCCCCTTCTACCTTCAAAACATACCTCCAGATCAGCGTCCTAAATGTCAGACAGGAGTCTGAAGCCATCTGGCAAATGATCAGTGAGAAGTTGGAGAGAACACCAGAAAAAGGAAAAAAAGGAATTGCAGAAAATTACCAGGTGCGGTGTTTGAAGATCAGCTGTCTCAGAGTGCCTATCTCTTAGGGCCTCACTAAAGAATAATGCAGTGTTGAGGTTGCTGCAGCAGTTTTCTGGGCAGGAGACTGCAGAAGAGCCATCTCCTCTAGGCAATATTGTACTGCATATTTCAGAAATAATGTCAAATTGATTAAATGGCAGTGCACATGAAGGGCTGGGTAGTTGAACCTACTTAAGTGAATCATGAATGATTTGGACATACAGAGACTGATGGAATATAGGATTTATCTTGGAGTAAAGTGCAGAAAAAGGCTGAAATAAGCTGCGTTGTTTGTGGTTGCTCTGCACTACTCAAGCAGTTAAAAATCTTGCAGAAACTTTAAAATTCCCTGATATAGGGTAGCTCTAAAATTAGGCCTATTATATAGCATCAACCCCAAGATAAGCATTGGAGTTATAACCTGCTCCCTTATGGCCTCCTGTTTTTAAGTGGGTTTCAGTTCATCAGTTGTTTCAATAGTTTTATCAGTTAGCTTTTATCCCAGGCTTGTTCAGTAGCTTGAGTGAATGTGCTGATAAATCAAGCTTCATGTTTCTCTGTCTTGCTAAGGCAAGAAGGAAATAACATAATCTTCATCTTTACCTTCCTCTTCTCCTCTCTGTCCCCAAAATGCTCCTTTTCCTGCTGAGGGGGCTGATATTCATCCTAATGAAGCCAGCAAAGGCAGGATTACTTTCCAGTTGTTTTCAGTGAAAAAAAAAATAGAGGCAGAAATGGCAAACTCAGCCATGATAAAGGAAACTTTTCAACATGGACATTACACTTGTGAATGTCTTCCTTATCTTGTGGTAGAAATAAGGTAATGCTGTTCTTTTGGATATCTGATTTTACTCTTTAAGATTTGTTCTTCACCATTGCAGCTTTGAAAAAGTCAGATGTCCAGTGCAGATATCTAATCTTGTTTCTATAGGTTACTGTTCTGCAAAGGCCAGCTAAATCCAGAGAGTCACATGAACGAGATGATACTTCTAGAACAGGTACCCCACCAAACTGATTAACAGCAGCTCAGATATTGGTACTTGTTTCTCTGTGTGTTTGTGTCCGTTATCTCAAAATAATTCCTTACTGTGAATACTTTGGTATACCTCCATTAAGTTCCCTAAATGCATCCATGTGTACGTGCATATACATGCAGTACTCTTGGTTTCCCTTTAAAATCTTTGAAAATAACCTGAGCTGATTCTCACGTCCATGATCTGCTCAGCTAAGGAAGAGGCTGATATGACCGTTGAATGACTGTTCTGGAGCTATGCAGGTACCAACTGGACAGGTGCCCTTAGCCACAGCCAGGCCAAGGTGTGAGGTTCTGCCTTTAGTGTAGACAGTAGTGTGGGCGTGTATGCCTACTTAATGATTTTCTCTTTGAAAAGAACTGTGTCTTCTAAATTGACTGGAAATAAAGCTCAAAAGTCATTCAAGGCCTGATGCTTGTGCAGCTGTGTCATCTGCCTATTCATCTTTTAAGAAAATTTAAGTTCACTCTCTATATATGCCAAGAAAAGTAGTAGATTGCCTAAATATTGTGGTATGATAGTGTGAGATAAGGGTATGCGATCACCATAAGTTCTGAAACCCTTTTCTTCCAGCTTGCTCTCCTAGAAGTCCTTGTGACTGTAGCAGTGGCAAGCTTTTTCCTGTTCTTGTTGACCTGCCAGAACATACAGTATTTCATGCTTGGAAAGGTACTGCAGTTAGATTGGAAAACTCTTTTCTACTTCTGTTAAATTTCTGCAGTAGGCACCAAGAAGAGCACTTCAAAACCAGCAGCAAAAGGAGAGAAACCAGAATGTCCTGAGAGATACCAGAGAGATAATCAAACACTTCTACTTCAGGTAAAAACATTTGCTAACCAATGGACATAATTTTTGGCTGTCCAGGAAATTATGATAGACAAATACGCTGTTGGCTTAGATAAGATGTAGACATACCAATTTTATCAGTCCCCACGTCTTACTATGGATTCTCACTTTCTATCAGTTTACTTAGCTGTTTCTTTGCCATGAATGTAGGCTGAGATTTAAGAACTTGGATATGATTCTGGAAGCTTTACGTAAGCAGATGTTCCAGTAATGTAAACTGGAATGTGTTACCCTTAAATATAGAATGTGTAGTTGATGTTATGTCCCATAATTTGAATATGAATTTACATTAAACCCACAAAAGGTCTGCAGAGTTGGGCATTTTGTGGAAGTCTGACTAAAGCAATGTGTCTGAGACTGAATTAGGCAGCCCTGATAAGATGCACTAGTATAATGAAATATTCCCTTTGCTGGACTTTAGTGAAAGATAGGGTGCAGATACCACGACAGAATGAAAGATAAAATGTACAGAATCATGAATTGGGGACGATACCAGAAGCTGTATGTAAAGCATGGGGAACGATGAGTCAAGAAAAGCAAATTAAAGAGCAAATTTGTACAGCAAATAGATTTTTTGTTTTGTTTTGTTCTTGTTCAAGGGCAGTGGTGACTGACCTAGTGGCCAGTTAGCTAACTAACAACATTTATTCTGGAACAAAAGCATCATACAAAATTGTGATAAAAATAAACAATCTAAGTACATGCCAAGTTTTTTTGGATAATTTCTTACACATAGGCCAGATGCACATTTTTCAATTACTTGTTCCAATTTGTCTCCCTGACTCTGTGCCCTAGATCAAAATTCTTTGTATCCTTCTCCTTTGCTCATTATCTTGTTTACATTTAATGATTCATTCTGGTTGAGTAATTTTTTTTCTTCAAGATATGTGGACTTGCTGCCTTCCTAGAATTTAGGTATTTTTATATCACCATTTCATTGGAAGATGGTAGCATAGGGACAGAAGTGTCCCTGCGTATTCCTCAGGGTTTGTCACATTCTGTGTCCAATTTAAATCTTTCCAATATCTTCGATCTATTGTTGCTGCTTATAATATGCCTGTCTTGCCAATGACATGATTTTTTTCTTATGTCTTTGCTTATTCAGGTGGAGGCCCTGCAAGCTCAGATAGAAGAACAGACACGATTATCCAAGGAACAGGTTGAGGCACTGCTAGAGGACAGGCGCATTCACATGGAAGAAACCCAGGTCCAGCATCAGAGGGACCAGGACAAGATCAAAACTATAACGGATAAGTGAGTGCGAGAGAATGACAGTGATGTAGTTGTGAGATAAGAGAGGGGAACAATAGAAATATTTTGGCTTTCAGTATGTTGCTTCCTGCAACAGGCAGAAAAGCAAATTATGCAGCCATCTGTTTGTTAGTGTGTGTGGAAGAAGATGGAGTAATCTATATAATAAAAATCCTGTTTTACATTGGAAGAATATCACTTCTTTCATTAGATGAGAAGAACTAAACTTGTTAGAAAAGCACCTTTTCCATGCTTCTTCCAACTTGCAATGATGACTGAGGAAATTAAGGTAGGACCTAGGAAAGTAGTTAATTGGGTTCCCTTTTTGCAGACTCCGTAAGACCCAAAATCTCTTATATGAGAGTACCCGTGACTTTCTCCAGCTCAAGTTTGATGCCCGAGCCAATGAGAAAGCATGGATGGTAGAGAAGGACAGTCTGTTAAGGAAACTGGGCAAAGATCTGGATCAGCTTACTATCAGCACAGAGCCAGAAAGAGAGAAGAAGCAGAGAGATACCAAGAAGACACTTCGAGCAGATGATGGATCTTGGAAACTCCACAGCAGAGAAATAAAGGTAATTTTTTTGTAGCATAGGTAGAGGCTCTTTAACATTTTTTTTGACTAGAAAATTGCAAGCATCTGGGTTTTGCCAAGATAGGCAGTAGCTAGCAGCTACTTCAAAGCTGTACTGGCTTGCCATAAGTTACGTTGTTGTGGGCACTAATGTAAAAAAAAAAACCCAAAACCTGCCTCAAAATGAGCATTGCTTGCAAATTTCAGATAAAATGTATAGTTAGGATTTATGGTAGCACTTCACTGTCAGTTTCTTTCGTGCCCAGAACAAATCCCTAATTCTGCAAGCCACGTGATGTGTGGGCCAACAGTTCTTAACCTGCTTGTTGCACGTGCCTTTCTTTTAGTGCAAATGCTCTCAGGTAGTGGACTTGGAATGCGGTGTCTGTATCTTCCTTGCTGCTGTCAGGGGAGAATAAGTCCTTTCAATCAATGTCCCCCAGCTCTTCTACAATAGTCAGGAGTTTTCTTCCACTTCTAGTACACTTCCAGTCTGAAGCTGGGAGATCTGAAGTGGGTAAACAGGCAATAAGAAATTGGAAAGTAAACAGACAATAGGGAATTGTTTTCATCTGTCACTGAGTGCAGATGCTTCTGAAATGTAGTACTGGGGAAGCCGTTGTGAAAAGGGGAATTACAGCATTAGCTGAATATTATTTTTAAGGGGAGGAGGAGAGAGTTCTTTAATTGATGAGGAGCAGTCACACAGAACTGATAACCTAATTAAAAGGTTTTAATAATGGAAGTGGTGTTAGAATATTGTCCTTACCTAGTTATTTCATTAGCTGTGTCTCCAGTTAGTTTATTCTGTCATATTGTCAGTCTATCACACTTACTTTTCCAGAGCGGGGGAAATTTTGTGAATGCTGAATTTTAAATTGATTCTGTTCCTCCTATGTCCTAGTCACTGCAAGAACAGCTAATGCAGGAACAGTGCTTATCAAACATGTATAGAGAGCAGTGCGTCACCCTGGAAGGTGAGCTGGCTAGGATTCGTGAGGAGGGAGATGTTGGCAAAGAACTCTTTAAGGTAATTAGTCTGTAATCATCTGCTAGCTAGCTATGTGATGATCTTGCAGCCTCTATTCTGTATACTCTATTGAGTTTTCATCTCCATAGGAACGCTCAGAAAAGATGGGGAAGCGCCTGAAGGTGATGACTCAGCGATATGAGGCCTTGGAAAAACGTCGTAACATGGAAGTGGAAGGCTTCAAGAATGACATTAAACAGCTTCAGCAGAAGCTGAAAGATGTAGAGAAGCAGCTGTTTAAGGTAATAGCTAAGCATTTCTGAGGCAGACTATTATGGGCTTACCCTGTAGAGGTGTATTCTCAGTACTTAAATGCAATATTTCCCTAGAGTTAAGGAAATAAGGATTCCTTTAGATATTAATATTTGACAAAACTTGCCCTCTTATTATTTTATGAAGGAAAAAAGGTTAGTC
This sequence comes from Aramus guarauna, assembly GCA_013400195.1. Classification (NCBI taxonomy): domain Eukaryota; kingdom Metazoa; phylum Chordata; class Aves; order Gruiformes; family Aramidae; genus Aramus; species Aramus guarauna. The sequence goes on along the minus strand of VXBL01006133.1, from coordinate 760,572 downwards.
TTTGTTAATCAGTCAGGCATCAAGCTTGCCAGGAACTGTCCTGATTATACATGAGCTGTGTAGTTTTGTTGCAACTCTGAAAGTTCTTCTCTAACACCTGTAGCTCACTTAGCTGTCTCAAAATTGCAAGGCAGTGAAGTAGTTTGTTTCAGAAGTACATCCTGCAAAGAAAATGATGATTGGAGTTTAGGATGAGATGTTTATCTAAGATGCGCTTGAGAGGATGATCTAGCCATAGCTTTTGTCCAACTGACTGTCAGGAGTCTGACAGTGCCACCGATTCACTTGTTTTCTGTAGTTTTGGCACACAGTTCAGTTTACATAGACTAATGCATTTGTCTTTACTAAAAGCTTCGATTTTATTTTTTTTCTTTTCCTTGGGCCTGTGGGTTTTAAACCTTTATTCTTTAAGGATTAAACAGCATATGTGAATGGGGAGAAAATTGCCTATGATACCTTTACTGCAGACCTGTGTGTTTTGTTACTGTGGGTGTGCTCTTAATTGTATTCTTAAATTCTTTACACTTTTAACCACAAGAGGGCAGAGGAACAAAATACTTGCTAGAAGTCTCCAGAGCAGTCTTTAAATCCTTCTCATCACTTGAAGTCAAAATGACTAGAGATGACTAAATTTCCTGATTTGCATATTAAAATCTTTGACCAAGAACTACGTGATGACAATGAGACACCCTAAAGGAGAGAAAAGGGGGAGCTTTGAGAGCAGCTTCCAAGGCTGTGCTGCTCTGCCATTGAAAGTCCAGTTCCAAGGTGACAGGAAATGGCAGCCCTGGCTAGCTTGCCATCAGGAATTCTGATTATCCAGCAGCCTTTGTTCAGCTCAGTATGGGCCATGTGGCATGGCCTGAGACTAGGTGTTGTACTTGAACTGCTCTTAAATCGCACACAGTTCAGAAGGCAGCAGGTTGGCCACAGCAGATAAACCACCTCTAGTACTAGTAGCAAAAGATGACAAAATGTCATCATATCAGGTGAGGTGCTTAGAACTAGGTAAAAGTTGGCTGATAAATATTTTAACTTGCCTCCTTTTGTGAGTCTCTAAATAATACAGGAAGTGGAAAGGAATCAACAGGTTATGGGTAAACTTGACTATATTCAATCCAGTTTTCTTCCTCATCAGTAACATAACACCATAATGTATGAAAGCTTTGTTCTTTTTTTTTTGGTTCTGGAGCACCTTTCTATTGGTGATACGTGTTAGTCTAGTGACATTAGCTTAAGCATCCTCTTTGCTAGCTACAAAGGGTCTCCTTTAGAGTTGTTTCCCTCATATCCTCATCAAAATACTCTCTAAATTGTACTCTGTACAACTTTGGTCGTCTTAATGTGTTTTTCTTTTCCTTTTTAGGTGACTCTGAATATTGGACCAGACCAGGATCTTGCAATTCTACATGAGGTCCGCCAAGGAAACAGACTAACTCGTAAAATTCAAGGAGAACTAAAAAACTTAAAAGCAAAAATCTATGGTTTAGAGAATGAACTACGGGTCTGCTGAAGCTGAGGTATTAGCTGGCATCCTAGTTTTAGGAATGGGACATTGTTAGGTTGGAATAGTCTTCAGGCTCCTGCCTGTCTGTTTCCTGGCATCCAATGACAGAAGACTTGAGGAAATCCGCAGTTAACATCGTAACGCTGTAGATGAGCCATTCCTAATGTGCCAGATTATATTGCTGTTTCAGCTGAGAGATGGCATCTGATAAGATTGACATATCAGGAATATGCTTATGATTTCTTCGTACCTTCTTATCTGTGATAGGGGTCAGTATAATGGTCTTCAGCTTTATTTGGAGCATTTTATAAACTACATATGAAATTAATAATCATGGGAGGATCTAGTGCAAGATCTGAATTGCTTGAATGACCTATGTGAGAAGCAGCTTTTAAAGTGGTTTCAGTGATTACTGTTTTGGTGCTTAGGCACTTCAGTATGTAACTGGAAATTATTTTTTTAAAAAAAGACCGCATATAGAAAGTACGTACTAAAATATATTACACCTGACACTCCCCTTGACAGTATAAATATTTTAAAATGGCTTCCCTTTGCTTGATTCTAAACTAATTGGGACAAACCTGACTGATGTAACACGATGGGAAAAGATCACCTGTTATAGAACTCATCTGTAAGAACCAGCAACAGCTACACTTGTTTCGAGTGCTTGGGAGGAGGGAAATACTACACTATATTAAGCGTCATTTTTCTCATCCCCTTCCTCCCAGTTAATCCTAACACCCAGAGGAAGCCCATAACTAAAGGCATTAGTATCTTCCTTAACCACCATATTACCTACCTTTGTAGCTTTAAACAATATCATGGTTATGTACCAACACATCATGGTCAATTTTTGCCACAGCAGTGGTTGCTATTGAATTGTAACTGAAATTGAGGTGGAAGAGCAGGTGCCTTAGTTGCTACATGATAAATATAACTCTAGTTGTTTGATGATTATCTTCATACCAGCCATCACAACATTGCAATTCTAGAAAACAGATGAAATCATGAAAAGGGTTACAACATGGCTTCAGCCCAATTTATAATTGTGGGTACTCATGCTGTTCCTGTAGCGTCAGCAAATCTCGTCCACCTTGTAGACTGACAGCAGATCTGTGTTGGGAAAGGGATTTCAGTACCTCTGTTTCCTACTGTACTTTTCCTGCCTTGTTAAATGTGACAGAAAAAATATCTTTCTGAAGTATACACCTAGGCTACCAGCACTTCCTTTCCTGTTGAAAAGAACTTAGTGTGCGAAAGCAGGCAGTTTCTTTTGGACATGGTAGTGGCCATGGAGATGCTCATTCAGTGTTTGGGAGAGGTAAATATGCAAAAGCTATTTGTGTGCTGTCAAGATTTGGAGAAAGAATTGTTTTTATAGCACCACCTAAAGTGAGAGGGGAAATTCCCTTAAGTAGTTAAGGCCCACTTCAATAGTGTATCCTTTTTGTGCCAAGCTTGATATCCCTTATGGTCCTGTACAGTGGCTTTTATTTTGTATGTGTTCTTGAGGTCAAATTCATCACAGACAGACTTGAGTGTGGGTGTCTGACAGTCTGTACCTAGATGCTCAGCTACTACTACAACTTACAAGAGGCTATCTTAAAGTATGTTGCACTGATTAGTTTAGCTGAAAATGCTGAACTGGTTCAGAAACTGATTCATGAACAACTTGGATGCCGATGCTACTTGGGCAGTTAGGGAAGGTTATTAAATAATGCTATCCATCATTTAGTCTCGCTCTTAGTTGACTAGTACTTTCTCATAAGTCTAGCTAATTAAAATGAGTTTGTATGTGAAATGACATGCCACTGGTTTGAAGATATCAGAGTTATCGCAGGTCCTGCAAGGCTGCTTCTGAAAATTGCTACATAATGAAATATTAGCCACTTATTCAGCACTTAGTGGCTGTGAATGGCATTCAGTGAATTTAGCACTTAAATTCAGCTGATGGGAAGCTAGCGAAAAGGACTCTTGAACCTATAGAAATAAATGGGTTTCTGTTTATTTTCAACTCTCCCAAGCAAAAGAGTTGCCTATAAAATTACATTTTCCTCACTTGAAAGCCATGAAGCGTGTCTGGATAAAGACTGTGGGCTTTGACATTCAGGTTTATAAGACTAGGAGGAAATATTGGGGGAGAAGGGTGGGGGGAAAAGGGTGTAGAGGTTTAATTTCCTGTCTTCCTTACCATTATTCCTTATCGCTTGAAAGACTGAACAGAGTAAGATGACAACATTCCTTATGTATTTGCTGGTGTGTGTCAAAATCAAGGTGCAGCATGAACTTTTTTCTTAATTTGCCACTAGTCTATGAATCTTTCCTATTGAAGGGGGTGGGGGGAAATTACAGTAGTGCTGATCTGTAAATCTATTTTATTTGGAAGCTTGGATATTTGTCCAAGGGCAGGAAGTACAAAGTATTGTACATGTTCTTTCTATGTGATGACATGTGATCATGTGAAATGTTGCTTTGTGTTGCCAAAACAAATGTGAACCTTCAAGCCAAGAACTGCGTTAAAAAGCCAAGTGCGTTTTGCCATCAACCACTACCTTTTAAGATGTCAGTAAAGAGTTATTGGCATTTCCAAAAGGGTTTCCTGGGAAAAGTTCCAAGACTTATATTAGTCAATTTCCACAATTTTTGGGTAGAAAACAAAAAATGGCATTTACCCCAAAGACAGATTAGCTTTTTTTGCTAATTTAAGTTAGTAATATGTGACTTGTATCATTTCAATACCACTAAATGCCAGGTTATACATGTAGGAGCACAGAATTTGAAAGATCTCCAAAATGGCTGATTCTAAGAATCTGGAGATTATCCTGCAGTGGATTTAAGGTTAGAACTGGACAAATGTTCTTATTGTGAGCCAAGATGCTAAAATGTTTCTTGCATAAATAGGAGAAAAATGAGAAGTAGGGGAAAACTTTATTGTTGTGTAGCCTTATTTAGGTAAGGAAGGCGTGCATACATTTCAGAAGGATGTTGAAATATTGGGTAAGGCACAGAACCACAGATGATTCAGCAGAAGAGAAAAGGTTGTGCAAGAGCTCATATTGTATTACATTAAGAAGACTGATTAATATACATGTATCCTGAAGATGGAAAAACTACCAAAGGCGCCTCTTTATCCCAGCAGAGAAAGGCTGAGGAAGAACCAGTAGCCTGAACCTGAAGTTAATTAAAAAAAGCCCATACATTTTTAACAGGAAGACTGGACTTTTCCCCCTCATTATAACAAACTGTGGATGTAACAAATTTTCCATCTCTATCTTCAAATCAAAAAACAATTGCACCTCTGGAGAAGGTAGCTTGTTTTAATAAGTTACTGGGTTTGACACATTAGAACTTAATGAAATATAATGACGTGAACTAACAGGAAATCATTTAATGGTTCCTTCTGACTTTAAACCTATCATTTATTTATATGCAATATTTGTAGGACTTTTTCAGCACTCACACAGTTGCCTTATAGGAATATATTTGTGTCAGCTCACCCTACACAGCAATGTTCCTCAAGGTAAAAAAAAACAAAACAAAATATAAAAAACCCCTCACGGTCGTCTTATAGCACTACTTGCAGTAATTCCCAAATTAATTGGCACTGCGACTATGCTTAGAAAGGCAGATGAACAGCAGCCACAGTTCTGATAGCTGTCAGAATAAATAATAGTATAGTATATACTTGTATGCAGTGGCTGTACTTAAATTGCTTACATAAGTGGTAGTATTAATTCAGAAACATAACATGTTTTACCAGTATAGATGGAGTCTGTGGGCAGCCTAATATTCTGGAATTGTAATGGCTGTATGTGGGCCAGGAAGTAATTCTTTGATAATTAGATACTTTTTTGAGACTAGCTGGGAGCAACATCCCTGGGTACTTTGTTCCGGTAGATCTGTTTGTATTTGTGAAAAGCTATGTCGTTCACACTTTTAATTACAGTTCACACATTTAATTCTGCTACACTCGAATGTATTTGTGCCTGCTGAGTCAAAATCCTAATAAAGATCTCATTTGTCCCCAAAGTGGCATCGTAGCTCATTTGTATGTAAGGGACATTTTAAGATTTTTCTTTCCAATTTTTCCACAACATTTTGCTTTTATATTCCCAAGTTGCTTTGAATTGTAAGGAATATCCCCTTTACCCCCTAAACAGTTATTCTTAAATTTTCAAGACTAGCTGTAGAAGTACACACATTTTTTTAGCATGTGGAGTGGGATTATGTACCAATACATACCTGAATACAGCGTAGAAGACATGAGAGGTGAAAGCTGCGATGATTCCTTTTGGCTGCTGTATTCATAGCGTTTGGACACGAAGAACAAAGTGTGTTTCGATTCTTGTGTTGCATCAAAATTTTAGGACTTTCTGTCTGAAACAGACCTTTGGAGGTAACTGGAATTTAGCCCACCAGCAGGAAATGTTTCTGCTACGGCTGAAGTATTTGAGTGGGGTGGACTTGAGGTATTTGCCATTTAGCACCAAATGAACTGTTTGGAGAAAGGGCGTCTTGGAGTATGAGTTAGAGTGGCTGCCCTTCAAGTAAGCTCCAAAAATATAGCTTTATAAACAGAGCCCTCAATGGGGTTGCTTATTCGCTTATACTGACTAAATTGCATGTTTTAAGAATTGCGATGCTGTTGGATTGTGGACAGATTACAAGTGTGTAAATATGGATTATTTGTTTTTATTCAGAAAACCCAGAGAGGCTTTGAACACAATGTTTCAATGTTAAAGCAAGACAATGATTAACTACATGGGCATTGAAGGATTTCATTGTTGAAATGGGAGCGATTTGAATAAAAATCTTTGGATTTACCCTGGTGAAACATGTCCAGGATATGCTGGATTCTCCTGTATTGATTCAGAGATTAAATTGCCTTTCTTTTGTTATAACATTTATCTCAGTAGTGAGTCACTCCTAAGCGTTCAGTAAAACTTTTTTTCCTCTTGGGTAGATGGAAGTCTGCTTGGTGTCGTCATATGGAAAGCTGCTCAGCTTTGTGTGCTGTAGCGTCCCTAATGAAATAACTGTGGCACATCTTTGGAACTTCTTGAAACATAAGGATGATAAGCAGAGTCACTTAAAATATAAAACAAGTACTCGTACTTTTAAGACAGCGAAGGAGGAAATTCAGGCAAGACTCTAGTCAGATTTGAAAACATGGATTTCCAAAATGAACAAAGAGGTAGATATATCTTCCATTATGGTAAACTTCTAAACCCTGAAAAGTCTTTTGAAAGTTCTCAGCTTAAAGTATATAAAAACTTTTCTGGAAGTGCAAGCATCTGCTCTAGATATTGAGAGACTGTTCTGAAGCACAGAAAGCAATTCAGGCCAATTCAGGGAGCAGGACCTGCAATAAGCGAGGGCTCCTGGAGGCGCTGGGTGAAGTTGATGTAAAAACCTGTCCCCTTTACAGCTGCAAAGGAAAGGCAGGCTATTTCTACCTCATTTTATCTCAACAGGTAGGGCTTGAGACCTATGAAGAATTATGCCGTGAAGAGACAGAAGCACGAATGAGGCTTTCCACCCTAGGGGGTAAGTTGTAGGACAGCAGTGGTATGACCGCGATGCCGCTGCCAAAGTTGGAACTGAAGGAGCACAGCCACCTGAAGAGTGAAAGTGAGAGCAAGTCTCAAACCCAGCTCAGGCCGATTCATGCAAACGTTGGTAGTGTGACTATTGGTAAAAATCATGTGGCCAATTAATATAACAGTGTTAGCAAACCCCACCACATCAGTACAGCTTAACTGGGCAGGAAGGTCCTTTTGCCAATAGTTTCTTAATTGCAGGACGATGCTGATTCCCTTACTGTGATGTGAAACTGCAGCAGACAGGGATTTAACTGGGCTAGCTCCACCAGTAATGCCTTTTAGAACCCAGTCGATTCCTGAGGAGCCAAAAAAGCAAAATAATGGGGACCTGTATCTTAGGAGACTGCCTTTTCCTTTCAGAAACATATCTGCTTTGGAGCCATTATGAATGTTGAGATGAAGTCATTGTTTGTGCTTCAGAGCATGGCTGAGGTCAGGAAGAGGGGTGTGGAGCCACCAGGGTGAAAGCTAGGGACAGTTGGGTATCCTTGGTGTGGAGCTGGCAATTAGTGTTAAAATGAAAATTACACAAGAAGAAAGAAGGGAAGGAGCAAGTGGTGGATAATTGAACCTTTGGGGAGCCTACAGAGAGAGGATGTTGGCACAGAGCTAAAAGTAATTTACAGAACAGAGAAACCGTTGTTAGATAACTAGAAGCAAAAGCATAACAAGAAGAGGCAGGGATGCACAGAGACGGAGCTAGAGAGGGGAGCCGGGAAGAACAGGAGATGCATGCCGTTAAGTGCTCCACTTGTATCAAAGGCTGCTTTTATCATGAGGAAACGTAGCCAAAATAGAAAACAAACAAAAGCCCAAACAAAGGAAAAAAATACTCCAGTTGGCTTATCCGGCAAATCATCAGTTTCTTTGAAGCAGGCATCCAGGCTGCGCTAGGAGAGGTGTATCCTGAAGGGATGCACTGCAGCCATCTGTCCCGTGTTCAAGGATGGTCGGTCAGGCTGATTGCAGCAGCGTCAGCTCCCTGTCTCAGTCATCTGAATACGTCACAGACCCTACTCCTGCATCACCTGCTTCCAGCTCGCTTGCAGTTTCTGTCCCCAGCGGGGTTGACCCCAGCAGGTGGGATTATTCCAAGCTGTGGTTTCCGCCGCTACCATACTGCATGTGGTGAAGATGAGAGACGTGGAGGTCTGGGCACCACTTGTGTGACTTGGGGTGCTTGAGGCATCAGGAATACGAGGCTGCTGGTAGACTTGGGATAAAAACATTTTTCTGGGGTGTTTTTTAAAAACACCACTGTAAATGATAATTTTACTCCTGGGCATCAGTGCTTTCTGCAAAGAATAAATAGTCCAAAATAAGTTACTTTAAGTACAGTGTAGGGCTATTCAAATTCCTCATTTATTCTTTATTACACATCCAGATTAATTTTCTTCCTTAATATGGTTCCATCGTAGCTATATTGTAAGAGATAGACATTAACATGCCACACTTATTTCCTTAAGCTTTTTCTCCGGAGACAAGAGCTTTTCTGTATCTTCATTATAGCACAGTTCTATCAGGAAAAATATTTTGTTTCAAATCATCAAAACCACTGTTAGCCTACAATTTCTCTTTCCCCTCCCCTCCATTTTAGTGCCATGTTCACAAGAGAAAAACGTGCTTGCTTATTTTAATATGCAACAAAGTGCAGTTGTCACTTTTCAGATTTAAGGTTGTTCATTTAAGAAATGCAGTCAGCTTTCTGCTAAGAATACATCATTCAATTCTCATTCTTGAAATGGTAAATAAACTTTAATTTAGATCTGTATTTATTACACATTTTTCCTAGTATTTTCTCTCTCTTTTTTTTTTTTTTTTTAACAAATATGAAAAACTTGGTTTGTTTCTCTCGTGCTGGGAAAAAACCCAAACCAACACACAACCAAAAAACTTCAACAGTGAGTGTCACACCCTCATGTGAGACTTGCACCTTGCAAGGATTAAACCGGCCCACAGCTTCAAGTTTTTCGTTGTATGGGCACCAGTGGTGGCTGGGTACTGGCAACCCTTTCAGTTCACATGGGAGGAAGCAGCACCACGATTCAAACTTGGATGGGTGCCACGTGCGTCGGCAGCCTCTGGCAAGGTAGGAAGGAGGAACGCAAGCGTTGCATCCTCAAAAGTTGCAGAATGGACCTCGTCCCCAGGGAGGCTGGGGAGCCCAAGGGCAGAGCTGCTCAGCAGCCTCCCCCACCGCAGGATTTGTTTCCATTTTGAGAAATGTCAGGTCTCTTCACAATGAGGTATAAAACTCTCTGAATGTGCTTTCCTGAAACAAGAGAAATCTCTCCAACACAGAGCTGAAGGTAAACTGCTCTGAAACTTTTGTGAGACATTCAGGAAAAGGAAACCTATTGTCTGTCTGTCCATCCCAATGCGTGACAGGTAATAGTGGGGTCCCTATGTGCTGCCTGGACACTGGGAACACGGTGTTCAGCACTCAGTGTCGGGGATTACAGAGGCTAAAGGATGTGGCTTCTGCCCCCAACTAGTGCAACACTTGGGGTGCCAGCACTCTGCTGCTGCCAGCCTGTCCCTGCTGGGACTCACACCACTCTTCCATGGCCCTCCATGCCATTTAAAAGGCCTTTGGCACATTTTATGAGGCTAAATAGTGACAAGTGTCCTTTTGCTCTGCCTCCCGCTTCAGAAGGCTGCTGTGACAGGAAGCTGGACCCTCAAGAAAAGGTCTATCATTGTTGTACGCATTTTGAAAATTAACTTCAGCCTGAGGGTTTCTCTTCACAATACAGCATGGGGACCGCATCTGTGCAGGAGCAGAGGTGTGGAGGGACATGGTGGGTGCCAGTGACCCAACACCCATACCATACACATGTGGAAAGGGGTTATTCTGGACTAGCCCCCCAGCTGGATGCATTACTCGTGTCCCAGAGGGCATCTTCCGTTGTAGTTTCACCCAGGAGGATCCCAGTTTGCATCCTCTGAGACCGCTTGGTAATGTGAACCAAACCAACAGCTTGGGGGGGACAGCCAGGAGAGTCACTTCAAAAGCATGTGAGATGTGAAATGAGAACACTACACACACCCAAGAAAGGTCCGAGTCTTCCTGTGGGCCTCCAGCGTCCTCCCTTGGGTGGGTGCGAGTAGTGTAATATCGCATCTAGTCAACTGCTTCAGAAAGCAGACTTGGAGACTTTGTGAGCCCTGTTCCTCCTGGCTGAGCAAAGCACTTTGAAGTAAATACGCTTGTTGCACCAGGTGAAAGCCACTTTAAAATGGATTCAGCTGTGTGTAACTGCGGATGCGAATATCTCTGCTCTTGTCCTCCTTCCCTCCACGCAGAGGAGTCATCTCCCATCCTCTCACTGGAGGGATCCACCGACCCGCAGCCCGGGCGGCCNGGGCAGCGGCGGGGACCGGGCGCCCTGAGCGGCGCCATGCGGGGCCGGCTGCTGGCGCGGCTGCGGCGGCGACGGCGGCTGCTGCGGCTGCTGCTGGCCCTGGGCGCACTGGCCCTGGGACTCTGGGCCGCCTACCTGGAGCTGGTGGCTGCGGCGGCCGGCGGCGGAGCTCCCCTGGACCGCAGTGAGTTACCCCAAGGGCGCTTGGGGGGAAGGGAAGGGAAGGCAGGGCGGGAGGGTCTGGTCCCCTCCCGTCTCGTCCCGTCCCGCGCAGCCCGGCGCGGTGCCGGGCTGTCCCGGGCGCTGCGTCCCGCTCGGGAGCCCGGCTGGTTCCGGGCCGGCCGGGGAAGAGGCGGTGAGCGCAGCCCGCTGGCGGCGAGCGGGGAGCCGCTGCTGCCTGGGGAGCTCTCGGGGACGGAGGTGGGTTTTGTCCCCCTGGAAGGAGATGAGTGTGGTGGTGGTGGGGGGTGTTGCTTTGGCCTGCCGGCTCTCGGCCTCTTCTCTGTCAGGAGACCTGTCAAAACGTGACCTCGCTGGAATTGCAGAGCCCGGAGTCACGGCTTTGAGGTGGCTCTTGTTCTCGATGCTCTGGTGCTAACCTGGAAGGCAGCAAAGATGCTTTGAATATTGCTTTGATGAGAGAAGTGTATGCAAAGGAAGAGGGAATGCATACCCTGGAGATGCACGCCACTCGCCTAGTAATGAGTTCATTTTGTGCTAACTTTTAGGAGCACAGAGGGGCTGATACCAGGTGCAGTTAGCTTCTTTTTTTCCAAAGCAGAGTAAAAGTTACTTCTGTGGGTCTCATGTGTGGGTTTTATGCTTCTATTCTTTTTTACAGTTACAAGAAAGTTTTGAATAGTCCAAGGTTTTGTAAAAACCTCTGATGTTGTTGCTGCTGCTCTTTTTAAGATAATATCAGTGCTTGGTGCCAATCTCATTTGATAGTAGTTTTCCAAATACATGTGAGCATTTAACTATTAATACTCTTCAGCATCTTGGTCCCTTCATTACATATTATAACCCCTCCGATTCTTACTCGCATGAGACAAGCTTGGTTTCGGTCTTAAAGCTTTAGACTGTGGCTGTGCAAGGAACTCTGTGAAGGAGCTCCCACAAAGTCCATTACAGGACTTCAGCTTGTCCATTTGTTCCGCATTATATGTGATGTTAAGGCTAAACCCACCTATTTATTGTTCCAACAGTGTAAGAGATCTGATTTCTTTGGCTGGGATAAATCCTGTAGTTATAATCTGCTTTTTATGCCTGATGGCATTAGTTGGGACATGAGAAGATGGGTTGCGCTACGAGTCTACTTTACGTTCCATCTTTCACGCAATGTAGCCAAGCCTCTTGCTGTACACCACTTTGCCAATGCCCCCCAAAGATCCTTACAGAAGGCTGTAGAGGACTTGTGCAGCGTGGCAAGGGAGAAAACAAACCATTCAGAGGTATTTAAAATAGTGGTTATAAGGAGAGAGGGGCTGAGTCAGGTGCTTGGGGCTGATTCAGGTGCTTGGAGCCGTACAGCTGACGGTCCTTTTGCTGCCAGCGATGTAAAGGGAGAGGGAGGGGTTGGGAGAAACAGAGAGCGTGAGAAGAGATGCGCAGGAGCAAACAACTTTTCTTCTGAGTTTGGCTATTCCCTTTTGCTTTTAGGCTTATTTTTATATTTTTGTTATAAAAGTCATTCTGGTTTAAGAC
>VXBL01006133.1:686756-747922 GCA_013400195.1 Aramus guarauna | reverse complement strand
GGGGGGTGTTGCTTTGGCCTGCCGGCTCTCGGCCTCTTCTCTGTCAGGAGACCTGTCAAAACGTGACCTCGCTGGAATTGCAGAGCCCGGAGTCACGGCTTTGAGGTGGCTCTTGTTCTCGATGCTCTGGTGCTAACCTGGAAGGCAGCAAAGATGCTTTGAATATTGCTTTGATGAGAGAAGTGTATGCAAAGGAAGAGGGAATGCATACCCTGGAGATGCATGCCACTCGCCTAGTAATGAGTTCATTTTGTGCTAACTTTTAGGAGCACAGCGGGGCTGATACCAGGTGCAGTTAGCTTCTTTTTTTCCAAAGCAGAGTAAAAGTTACTTCTGTGGGTCTCATGTGTGGGTTTTATGCTTCTATTCTTTTTTACAGTTACAAGAAAGTTTTGAATAGTCCAAGGTTTTGTAAAAACCTCTGATGTTGTTGCTGCTGCTCTTTTTAAGATAATATCAGTGCTTGGTGCCAATCTCATTTGATAGTAGTTTTCCAAATACATGTGAGCATTTAACTATTAATACTTTTCAGCATCTTGGTCCCTTCATTACATATTATAACCCCTCCGATTCTTACTCGCATGAGACAAGCTTGGTTCCAGTCTTAAAGCTTTAAACTGTGGCTGTGCAAGGAACTCCATGAAGGAGCTCCCACAAAGTCCATTACAGGACTTCAGCTTGTCCATTTGTTCCGCATTATATGTGATGTTAAGGCTAAACCCACCTATTTATTGTTCCAACAGTGTAAGAGATCTGATTTCTTTGGCTGGGATAAATCCTGTAGTTATAATCTGCTTTTTATGCCTGATGGCATTAGTTGGGACATGAGAAGATGGGTTGCGCTACGAGTCTACTTTACGTTCCATCTTTCACGCAATGTAGCCAAGCCTCTTGCTGTACACCACTTTGCCAATGCCCCCCAAAGATCCTTACAGAAGGCTGTAGAGGACTTGTGCAGCGTGGCAAGGGAGAAAACAAACCATTCAGAGGTATTTAAAATAGTGGTTATAAGGAGAGAGGGGCTGAGTCAGGTGCTTGGGGCTGATTCAGGTGCTTGGAGCCGTACAGCTGACGGTCCTTTTGCTGCCAGCGATGTAAAGGGAGAGGGAGGGGTTGGGAGAAACAGAGAGCGTGAGAAGAGATGCGCAGGAGCAAACAACTTTTCTTCTGAGTTTGGCTATTCCCTTTTGCTTTTAGGCTTATTTTTATATTTTTGTTATAAAAGTCATTCTGGTTTAAGACTGAAACTAGAAACAGGGACATGACTACGGTCACTACCAACTAAACCAGAAGACTGAGAAAATTAATTACATCATATTAAAGTTCAATTATATAAAAGCCAAGATTGTCCCAAATCAACCAGAGATGTTGCCGCGCATTGCGTGTGGAAGGCCTTTAAGTGCCGCTGGAAAGGGCGGGAGGGTGCAACCCTCCTGGCAGGCAGCTCCCCACAGGCTCTGCAGCATCGCAGAGGGAGAGTGGCTGTGCCTGGAGAGCTGAGGCTCTGTGGGTGCACTGGGCACTTGGCGTCATGTTTTCCTGGCTTCGTGGCCAGGATCCTGGAACCTGCTAACAGGAGGAAGGTTAATCTGTGACCTTCCCCACCCTTCCTCTTGCCCCAGTACCTCAAAAAGCCTGCTTTGTTTTAAGAGAAATCAGAAGTTGAAGTGAAAGACAAATAGTATTTGTTTTCTTTTGGCTGTTAAAACTAAGTAATGTTTCCTTCTCTGGGGACTGGGGTAGCTGCATTTGTGACTCCATGTGGCGACTCTTTCCAGAGATCCCAGGGAGCTGGTGTAGGAGGGAGTGACTCTCAGAGCAATTAATTCTTTTGCGCTCTTGTTTCTGCATTGTTTTCTGTCGCATGTCCCAGGTGGGAACCCTACTGTAAGCCACGCCTGGGACCAACCCAGAGTTTCCACCTCAATTTATCTGATGCAACAATCTCCCCAGTTATTGCTGATAAGATACAAAGGCTGTTTATTGGGTAATTTTTCTGGGCAAGAGTCCAAGAGGGTCCCTCCATTGAGGCCAGAAAGCTGAAGAGCCGCTGGGCTTGGAAGGAGATCTACAGGAGATCACTGTTTCCATCTCCTATGTCTGTAACAGACTGTCTTATCTCCCTAAAAGGCATTGCAGAACAGCCTGTGCATGGAAAGCCAAGTATGTTTTCTCTTTCCAGAGAGGTGAGACCTCCTCTTGCAAGGCTGTAAGGAGTCACAGAAATATTCCCTTTCAGCCATGCATGGGGTGAAGCACAAACTGCTGCCCCGTGATGCCCCCGTGCTGCCCCTGCTCCCGGGTCAGTGCCTTAGAGCAACTTTTCAGGCATGGCGGATCCTCCCCACCTTCATGCTCCTCTCCCCACCAGAGCAGTGTGTCGTGGAGGAAGCAAACGTCAGACAGCCTGGGTATGGGTGTATGAGTAAGCGATGCTTAAAAATTGAGGCCCTGACTGTCCTCCCTTGATGTATGTGCAGCTTTACTATGTAGCAAAGTTAAGCATGTAAGTAAGTTTGGATGAAAGAGAATAAAGGGCCTAGGAGAATATGCTGTAATCATCAGTGCCCACTGGCTTCCATGGTACAGTATCACTGTCTGCTGGGGGAGGCTCGGGCCATGAGGTTCATTTTGCTGCCATCTTAAAGTCAAAGGTTGAGGGACCAGGCTGAGGTGCAGAATTCGTACCCCATGAGTATTGTGGGATTCATGCATGCCTAAGTTGATCTGGGCCCTTTTCTCACTGTCAGGGAGGTTTGGGATAGGCTGGACAGGATGGATGACAGTATGGGCTTTCATGAGTGATAGCTTTCTTTTGAAGGTGATGCTGAAATGAGCAGTTGGGCTGGTTAAAAAAAATAAAAATCATATTTTTTCTTGTGATGTGACTGCATGAAGGTCTTCCTACATATTCTTCCCAGAGAGTCTCATTGGCAGGGACTCCACTCTGTGATGGGCATGAGGGTGCTTTGTTCCTGTTGTTGTGGGGTGTCTCTTTCTTTTCCCCTCTCTCTGCTGCTCAATAGGTATTTATAGGAATCTTAAACATGTTTACAGCTGAGTGAAGAAAACAAGCAGGCTTATGTGGGTCGAAGATGGGTACAACTCTTCTCACATGAAATGTGGCCTGTTGTCATCCAAAACAAGTTGTAACAGGCAGGACACTGCCTCCCTACCAAGAAACCCGAGGAGCTGGAGACAGTCTGTTTACTGCTGCTGCTGACAGGCACTAACCTCTGTGTGCTCTCCAATAGAAATGTTTTTCTTGTCTTTACAAGGTGTTACACAGCACACTTTGCTCCCGCAAGTGAATGCTGGAGATGGGAAACTTTCTTATTTCAAGGATGAATGAGGTGTTGGGGAGGGAAAAAATACCAGTACAGCCCAGAGCAGCCAGGTCTGGAGAGCAAGTCCTGCACCCTGCCTTTACTGCTCTAGTGCCGTTGGCTTGGCAGCACAGCTGCGAGGGGCAAGGGCAGGGATGGATCTCGCTCCGGGAAGAACCCCACCCCAAGGCACTGCCTCTTCCCAGAGCTGCTGCAATTCTCTGTTTGGATGGGAAGGCTGGTGGGTCAGGGACCTGCTCCTGCTACCTCTGTTTTTCTCTTCTTTGCCTCGTCTTGCCAACCCATGCAGAAAGGTCGGACTCTGACGCTAATGCAAGGCTGGCATTAGCGAGCCATGCTTGTAGGCAATGATGATGTGCAACAACCCCCCTTTGCTTTAAAACCTTGTGTCAACATAGTAAAAGCGAGCCCTCATCCCTGAAGAAACTTGGAGGTGAGGTCATTCCCAGCCGTTACTGTGCAGACTCTCTTTTTCTGCTGCAAAGACCACGGTATCTCAGGAGACTAAATCACTTGCAGTAATTTCCTTATTGCAGGTGTGAGTGTTACACTGAGTCAGGCACAAGCAGGGTGTGCAGGATTAGATTAGGTAGCTGAGAGATGTAGTTTGTAGGAACAAGGGATCAGGAGTCCCTCCTTTAACCTGCCTCTACTGGCTGCTTCAATCTCCCCCTGTTCCTGCACGTTTTATTGTTGTGTGTAAATAAAACTGGGAGTGTGTTATCTTCCTATCTTGGACTATGACAAGTCATTTCTGTCTCACTTCTAGTGTCTGAGTACTGCTTTTCTAACTCAGTAGCATGCAGTCCCACTCTCTGAAGTGGGAAGTAGGAGAGTTTCAGAAGAAACCATGGAGATGTGCAAATAAAAAAAGTTCTTATGATAAGACTTCCACCTCCCCAGTGTGTACATCTTGTCCCTTCCCTTCCCTAGAAAATTGGTTTCTTGCCCCTCCACCATTGTGGGCTCTCTGATCTTCAGGCATCCAGGCTGCTACAAAGCAGTGTGAGTTGCTTCAAAACTGACCCAAGTGTTTGTGTGAATGGGCAGGTGTATGTGTTTGCATGAGAAAAGTGGCTGGCAGAAAGCTGAAGTTGCTCATTTAATGTAATGCATCGACTTCCTTCTCTAGCCTCCCTGCCCAGGTACCCCCAGAAGCACTTATGCATAAGGGTGAGTACACCTACATATGCAGGTTCATTTATGTGCATGCGGGCTGACTGTTGCAATTGCTCACACACAAGGTGACTTGCTTGAACGTGCATGGTATTACTCTTTTGCATAGCTAATTGCATGGAAGGTTACCAAGTGCCCGTGGGGAGAGATTGGACCACGTGGCTCTCCAGTGGTGGTTGAAGTATCTGTTTTCTCTCTGTGGAAACTGTTAACGCAAAGGAAAAGCTAAACTAGCTATCATCCCCAAAGCACATCATCCTGACAGAAGAAGAGTGTTGGAAGCAGGGGAACATCTGTACCATGAACAATGCATATGGTATTTCTATGCTTTTGAAGACACTAGTGAGACCTTCATTCACAAGGGCCTGTGCCAAGCAACACTGTTCCTCAGACCACATTGTGGGCTGCCATAGCTGTGGGGGAAGGATGGGCACTGCAGGTGGGGCAGATTTTTTACTTCCAGGTGGTCGGTCCAGTCTCCCTGGAGGATGATCAGAAATGCTGTTACATCGTGCTCTGCACTGGTGTATGTAAAGTGAGTTAACATCCCCAGGCCCATACTCACAGCACAGACCGCTATCACAGACTCAGAGAAGCTAGGGCTGCTGAGAGCAATTTGGATCATGCCCTAGCTTGGTGGTGAAGTTCATTGACACAGCAGCCAGGGGACACCTGGACCTCATGCTAGCCATGCCGTAATTGTCCTGGGCCAGTGTATCCTTTCACTGCTGCTGGGGCATATACTGCGGGCAATTTGTGAACTTGGCCTTTTGAAGTCACATAGGGATTTGACTCTAACTTTTTTTTTTTTTTTGTGGAGCAGCACCGAGTGCCTAGGTCCATATGCACTGAGTGAGAGTTACAAGTGTTTGTTTTCTTGGAACCTGGCCTACAGTTTGTCTGGCCCCAAGAAGATCTCCAAATCATTCGCAAACATTATATATTATCATTATAAATAAACTCTTGCACCATCCCTTTATGTACATGTTACCTGTGACAGATTTGTATAGTGGTGTGCCAGCACAGCGCGTATTCCCGCACCACACCTTCCTGTCTTGAAAGTGGCTTAGGATGACTCGTATCTCAGGGAGCGGTGCCCTCCTGTGCATCTCCCCCACGCTGTGGGGTTGGCAGAGGAATGCTGTTGTATTCTGGAGATGCGTTTCTGTGTATGGTATAGTAATGTGAAGGCTCTGCCTTCTCTCACCTGCAAGTCCAGGCAGATACGAAGGACGAGTGGTGCTGGGAGAGATGATGGACCTTGTCTTTCATCTGACAGTTTGGAATTACTAATATCTGCAATATGGTAAAAGGCAGGATGTTTCCCTGAAGACACAGGTTGTCTTGTAGGTTGTGGCAGTGGGGAACAGAGTGATGATGAGATTCTTCCTCCAGCATTTATGATGATAACATCAGGAGTTGATGGGGTTATATATTTTGTTGTACTTGAAGTTTCCCTTTCCTATTTGTTCTCCCCATGCATTGATGTTCTTTTTTCCAGTCACTTCCCAATTCAATTGCTTTTTTTCACGCTTGCAGTAATAGATGGCTTTCCAGAAAAGGAACTAAGCTGTCTTATTTAGACGTGGTGTGAGATTTAAGAAAAATCCATGTAGAGCCATGGGTGGAAACAGATGTGAACCTGCTCCTTAGATACTTACAGTTTTCATGATGTTAGAAATTCATAGTCTGTGTGTGTAATCAGCCAAACCAAAATACAGTGGGATCTTGACTAGAGCTCCTCTGTACTTCTGTTTTCCTGAGAAGAGTTTTCTGTGCCAAAGCACAAAGGCTTTGATATTCCTGATCTGGAGAGAGTCCCCTATGCTTTGAGATGTTAAGATGGTCTGGGGCTCAGCCTTCTCCAAAGACACTTCAGAACAATAATTCATGTTGGCATAATAAAGAATTTAAATCAGGTACACAGAATAATGAGATTCAATTAGTCTTTGAGATGTTGGATCATTTCAGACAATCCAAAGATTGTTGAGTAGACCTGTGAGTCCCCCTGAAGCATCAGTGCCCATCTCAAAATGTCACTAATGCTGCTTTTATCATTTCTGAAGGCTTAGTGATTTCAGCATTCTGTGTCTATTTCCCATTTGATATTTTTTTTTGGGGGGGGGGGAAAGAGGTCAATGTGGCTTCTTATCCACCTTGTTATTGAAAGTTGGAAAAGCTGTCACCTGTTACTTTACATCGTAGGTCTATCTGATACCCTTACGTGGCAAAAGTATTGCATCTTGTGTTATTCTTGCTTTTCTGTGTCACTGTTTTC
This sequence comes from Aramus guarauna, assembly GCA_013400195.1. Taxonomy (NCBI): domain Eukaryota; kingdom Metazoa; phylum Chordata; class Aves; order Gruiformes; family Aramidae; genus Aramus; species Aramus guarauna. The sequence continues at coordinate 741,121 of VXBL01006133.1, read as the reverse complement.
CATCAGAGATGCAAACAGTAAGTCTCAGGCCTCTGCATCATCTGTGGGGGTTTTCTTCTTTCCTGCTTTCCATCTCAATGACCTTGATGTTGATTTCGGACAGTCTAAGTATTCTTGGGTTTTTTTCCACTTGAGCCAATTATGAGCAGTTGACAGCCAGTGCTACTTGGTAATTAAAACCACTGAACACAGATCAGAGACTTGACTATGGGGCCTTCCATAACAGGCATGTTTTATCTTTTTAACTTTCTTTTCTGCTAGCCCTCTGGACTGTATTAGGCACTAGTAGACTTATATGCAAGCCTGTGTTTCACTGAAATTGTGTAAATTCATGCACACTAAACAGTAGTTAATTGTCAGATACTGTTATATCCCATTTACCAGTAAAAATATTTGATCTGCATCATCACCAGTTAGGCTGCAGAATTGCCTAGTAGAGCTCTCTTGAAGTGAGGATAATCTACATTAATGATATGTATATTTTTTCCTGCCATTCTAAATAAATCTGTTTCTGCCTTGCTTCAAGAGGCCACTTATTTCCATGTCATTAGCGTGGGCTGTTTGACTTGGCCCGTATATTTGGTGTTGGCAACTCCGACAGCTTCCTCAGTGCTGCTGTTCATTTGAGCCTCGTTAAGATATCTCCAGCCCTTCTCATAAATACTTCAATTCCTAAATTAGTTTTATTTGGTTTTTGTAATGTTGTTTTCTGTAAAATTGCAGTAGTCATGTCTGGGTGCTATTAACCCCATCTAAGCTGCAAAACAAGATTTATAATGGGCAGAGAATATCCTGTCCAGACCACCCTGTACTAAGAGTCTCAATTACCTGCTGCAGCAGCTCACTCAGCATTAGCTGCCACAGTCCATGTTGTGTTGTAAGCAGGCCAGTTGGGAGGGTTTTATTTGTTTTCAATCAAAAATGCAGAATAAACCAACTGTCTGCCAAAACCAAGTTTTCCTATCAAATCTGACTGAACTATAATTTCTAGACGTGTACCTTGAAAATAAATTGTCTGCCTAACATAAGGAGTAAGTATAAGATGACTCATTTTGCAATTGCCATGTCTTGAAAACATCAGTGCATCATGCCCATTTCAGAGGAAATGTTGTGAACAGCAGTTATGACCCATAGTCTGTATTCTTCTAGCAATAGGAGGAAGTAGTTCCATCTACTTAGAAATTCAAAATAACACCTAAGCCAAGGTGTTAAGAATGAACGCATTATTACAGTCTTTCCAAGGTCGTATGTTGCTCCTCCCTTATTACCAGCCCAAAAAAAAAAAAAAAAAAGGCGGTGAGAAGGTTTGCTCTTAAAGCTAGAGAACAGACCAAGGGTGAACCTTGGAGTGGAAAGAAACCTCACCACCTCCTGGCCCCACGGACCTCCCTTGGTGGCCTCAGACAGACTCCTTGCATTGTGCCGGTACAGTGGCCAGAGGCAGGCTGGCCCTCTCCCTCGAGGCTCAGTGTGGAGGAGATGGGACTCCTCCATGCTCCAGGAGCAGAGCTGGGAAAGAAGGGCCCACGTAACACTTCACAATCAACAATGACTTTATGGAGCGCTGGGAGACTTTGCGCAGGCTGGCTGCACCTCCCTTCCCGCCAGCAAGATGTCTGGATGCTTCTTTCCCTCCAGCAACTGTTGAGTGTGAGGGGCTGAGTTGCTTGCAGGGAGCTGGGTCAGTGAGGAGGGGTATCACTGAGGACCCCTGACCCTCCTGGAACACTGTGGCTACCATCTTGTCGGTGGGACTGCAGACATGAGGAGGAGGATGAGGAGGAGCCTGGAGCCCAGAGCACACAAGGGGAGGTGGAGAGCAATCCCTGTGCCCGAGGGGCAGCACAGTGGCACAGGGGAGCGATCCCCAGGAAAGGACCACTTAGGCCCCGCAACCCTCCTCCTTCTCCCACAGTAGGGCATCTTTCAGGCCACAGGCCCCTCGACTCCCAGAACAGCCATCTTTGGCCACATGCATTGCCACCACTATGGCTGCCTGATACAAGTCACCTCACTGCCTTCTGTTCTGGGCCCTATAAATACAGGGATCCTGGCTGCTGGCCCAGAATTTGCTGAGTTTTGAGGCCCTCTGGTTCCAAGGATGATTGGAAGAAAGAGGTCTCACAGCAGCAAGGTGAATGGCTGCCCACTTTTGCATGGGGATGCAGATGTGCAGTTGCAGATGTGGAGGAAGAGGAGGCAGCGTCAGAAGGGGGACACCATCAGCTGCATGGTAATGATGGCCATTACTTGTGTTTGATGGTGTGGAGCCCATGGAAATGGATCCACCTGAAGATCAAGAAGAACCAATGGAAGTGGATTGACCTCGGTCATGGCTCAGCTGGCACCACTACACTGTGTCAGGGTTCCCCTCCATGGCGTCACAGGAGTGCCCGGCCAGTGCCCTACCATTGGTCCAGCCTCTGTGGTCAGTATTAGCTGGGAGGCCCAGCTTCCATGCCTGGCCATCCTGCGGGCTCACCCCTTCCATCTCCCAGCACCAACAATTATTTTGTTGATTGCTATGGGTTGTGCAAGCCCTTCTCTTCTACCACCCCTGAAGGAGTGCGATGTCTTCTTCTCTGAGCCCCAAGAAAAGGGGACGAGACAACCTGGCTTCTGCCAGGCGGCTGCACTGGGACAACAGGAGGAGTCCCTCAGAGAACCACCAAGGTTCCTGGGGCCTGGAGATGGGGTTTCTTCAGTCTGAGGATGAGAAGGCTGCCTGATGGGTAGTTGAAGATGAAGCCAGACCCTCTGTAGCAGTGCCCAAAGAATAGCAACAGATCAAGAAAAGAAGTTAGAGGGGCAGCTGTTCTGTGGAGAAGCAGGAGACTGCAGTTTTGCTAGGAAGAAGTGCAGACCTTCACTGTGAAGGTGCCTTCTAGATGCTTCATTAGGAGTTCTTTTCAAGATTGGCAGTGAACAATTAAAAATCCAACAATAAAACAAGAAAAAGGACAGAAAAATGCCTTCTTCCTCTCTTATTTGGTACTTTGGCAACTGCCTCTGGACTCCTCTGTCCCCTCCTGCTTGCCCCAGCCCAGGAAGGACATGGGTGGGTGGGGTGTGGGCCCAACCCGGGGCCTCTGAGGGGGTGAGCGGCCAGGCACACCAGGGCAGGCTGAGGGAACTGCCTCTGGACATGAGGGTGGTGAGGCACTGGAGCAGCCTGCCCGGAGACGCTGTGGGTGCTCCAACCCTGGAAAAATTCAAGGGTATGTTGGATGGGACTTAGAGCAACCTGATCCAATGAAAGATGTCCCTGCCCATGGCAGGGGGACTGGACTAGGTTGATCTTTAAAGGTCCCTTCCCACCTGAAGCATTATATGAGTTTGTGACACAGGTAATGGTATAATGTGCCGCTGCGCTTGGTTCCCCTGCTTTTTTGTGGCCTGTGCTAGTGAGCGTCTGCAATCGCCGTCTCTTTCCTAGGCTTATATTCAGTTTGTAAAACAGGCTTGTACAGCAAAACCAACCGATGCGTCAGCTGTGGATCCCTGAATTACTGCTTATTCTCAAAACGTTAAGCCTGCATAATTTCTTTTTCAGTTTCTCGGCTGAAATTCAAGCTGTGTGCCTGTAGTATGTTTTAGCTCTGAAGGACTTTTTTTCAAGCATTTATAATTTGTCTGATATAATTCACTATTCCGAGAATCGTTGTGTCCCTTCCCACTGATTTTTGAGATGGGGACCCTGACAGGAGCCTCAGCCTTACTGTTGACAACCACTTCATCTGTCAATTTTTTTTTTTTTTTTGTCACAAAGGTTATGGTGACCCTTTTGCTTAAACCTAGCCGATCTAGCTTTTCCCAAGCCTTGGGTGATGATCCTCGAGGACTGTCCCCCTGCTCTGAGTAAACATCTGCGTGGATCTAAGTTCATAGGGGTCCTAGAAAGAGCTTCAGTGCTAAACACAGCCCAAATGGTTGTCTATGGAAAAAGATTTTGCCAAGTTGATGCTTGGTTTGTCTCCACGCGCTGGCCAGACCACCAGCTGAGAGTACTGCAAGCCCCAGAAGTGGTGTGGTATCAACCATCGTTCTCCTCTCCCCTCATAGGCAGGGGCAAAACCGTCTTTATAAAGGTGTTGAATTCTTCAGGGCCTAAGCAATCAGGTTTGTGGGAGGAGGAGCATGGCAGTGGTGGCTTCATTTCTTCCTGCCCAGGCACCTGGGCTGCTCCAGCTCCGTCACCAATTCCCAGGGCCGCTCCCAGTCCAGCTCTTCTGCAGCCACTTCCTTAGGGCAGGAAGAGGTTTGTAAGGTGTGTGAGTTGAAGGACAATTGTACTGCTCCAGGTTGTGCTATATTGGGAGCTTATTTATCCTTGGATAGATGTATTCTAATTCTGTCTCTGCTGCTTTGATCTCCTGCCTGTCCAGGGAATTGGACGCACTTTGCGAGACCATGGTTTGACAGACTTTAACCTTGATAATGGGTGTTTTCCTTTCCCCTGTAGTAACTGGCTGTAGCTGATCATGTTGTATTTATTTGTCTGTGTTGTTCACCTGCTCCAGTGGTGGAGCTAAGATCGTCGGCGTTCAGTCTGAATTTAATTCGCTTTTCCTGCCAGTGCCTTTTCATCCATTGGCAGTTTCTGTGTTGCTGGCATGGTGCTGCTCACCTGCCTCCAGCTAATAAATGCCTCTGCCTTTCATGTTCCTTTACCCTCTCGCTGAGCCCTTGTCTTCATCCCTGCTGCTTCTCTGAAGAACTGATGATGCTAAGGCTGCCGCTGCCCTGTAGTCATGCTCTGCACTTGCAATTCTTCTGAACATGCCACTGTTCCTTGTGGGTCTTGCAAGGTGTGTCTCACCGACTCACACTGCTTGCCACAGTGGGGAAGAGGATCTTCTGTGTGTGCTGGTGGGGCAGGGGAGGATGTGCTCCCAGTTTGAACTCCTACTGTCCCACTGCCTCAGTCTGGCTAGTATTATTTCAGTTTGTCTGTACTGTCTGATTGCTGTCTGCATTCCATCAGCTCCAGCCATGCGGCTGATTTCCTTTGCTTCGCAAATTGTAATTGCTTTGCCAATTAACTCTGGGTCTTCCAGTACTCTCTAGAGTGCTTTGTACCAAAACTCGTGCTTTCCAAATAGCTTGATTAGTTGGGTTTTTTCCTAAACTTAGACCCTTTGTAAACTCTGTTTTCACCTTTTTCTTGTAACTCTGTGTTTGAATTAGATATCTGACATAGGCACATCAAGGAGGGGAAAGAAATACTTTAGCAAGTCTTGCAGCTCATACAGAAGTAGAGGAAGAAAGAAAAGCGCAAGACAAGCAGGAGAGAAGAGGCAGGATTTGGGAATACAGACAACAGGGATTATTTAACAAAAGTAACAAGTGGCCAAAAATGGGGCATAGTGAGATGAGTGTGGGAGCAGAGTGATGAGAAAATGCCAGTGACCACCACAAAGTTGTAAAGGGGAAGGAACTAAAGGCTAAATTCGAAGCAAATACTTGGGATTTCAGTGGAGCAGAGAGGTTGGAATTGACAGTCTCGGGTGCAGAGATCAAAAAGAGAGGAGATGTAGAAAGGAATTGGAGAGCACAGAGTAAGCCACTGAGAGTTTTACAAGGGGTAGAGGAAAATGCAGGAATAATAATTACAGAAGCTGATGGGGACCATAAGCAGCTCTACTGAGGTGGTTAAGAACATATTTGGTGTCATAAGGATGTTTGGTGCCTTGAAAATTAGTACCACGGTGGCTTTTTACTGTAGATGGTGTCTGCCAAGACATCTGGTTTCCCTGTGTAGAGCATTGTGCTTAGTGCTGCAGCTGCTCCGCTTGATTTGCAGAGTGTGGTTACCTGTTTTGTCCTGGGTGTCTAGCAAACACTCAGCACTTTGCCAGTTGTTTCTGTCGAAGAAGGATTTGCTAATGTAGTCAGGAATTTTTCACATGTCCCTCTTTATTTACGAGGAAGGTGAAGTCTCTTTTCTGTAGGTACAGTGAAAAAGAAAAGATACTTGGTTTGCGCATAGTCCTATGGTCCATGGTCAGGTAGCATTTAATCTAGAAACTCTCTGGATTTGCTGAGGTTCATGCTACCTATGCTCCTTTCATAATTCTCAGGGCTCCTTTTCTGTCTTTCTTTCTATGCCCTTTTGGGGTTTCTCTCTTACATGGAGGGACAGATGTTGTTTGCTGGAACCAGTGCAAGTTTGCATCCAGGCGCAAGGGAAAACTCTTCCTGCTCGACTCCCACGCCAAGCACCAACTCCCACAGCAGAGGCTGTGATGTTACAGCTATCAGCCTCAGCAGTGAGGGCATCCCCACCCCAGGTAACTATTTTGTGGTAGGCAGTGTGGTGGAGAAAGGACCATCACAGGAAGGAGCCGGACCAGGCTCTCGTACAAGCGGTGTTTGCAAAGTGGTGCTTGTTTGCCATGGTGTGCTGGGGTCCGAGGTGCACCAGCTCCAGATCTGTCCAAAAATATGTAAAACACATGGGATCTTATTGTGAGTTTGCAGTCTAAATTATCCCTCTGGGCAGAAAGCGAGTCCAGCGAGTGCTGCCTGGGTCCCGGGAGCAGATCGCCTTGCTCTGTCTCAGGTCAATGGGAAGGGATTTGCTTCAGCCCGAGCCAGCGCAGCTCTCCCCCACCCGCCACCAGTTTATATTTAGCTGGCAGCACGCGGTTGTGTGGGCCGTTTGAAGGCATCTCTCAGCCCTCACCTCGGTGCTGCCCAGCTTTCCATAGCGGTTGAGCTGCTGCTGCCTGGGTGGAGAGCCGGAGGCTAAAATTAGCAGGGAGCTCTTCTCTTGCCAAATGCTGTGTCTGACCCAGCTGAGCCTGGCGAGGGGGAGAGGAAAATGGTCTTAAATCTCTCCACGCAGAGCACCCGGCGTGCCTGCCGGCTTCTCGGGGGTCTCGTTGCAAGGGGTGGAGATGACCCACCAGGGAGTGCTTGGGGGGGATGCTGAAGCAGCGGGGAGAGTAGGGCATTGCCAGGATGGTTTCGGGACAGGGTAGGAAATCCTGATTCTCAGAGCTCTGTTTCCTTCTTGGTCTCCCTTTGAATAGCATATAAAGAGTCAGGGAGGCCAATTCTTGCTCCTGGATGTCTTCAGAGCTGCAGGCGTCTCCCCGTTTAGGGAGAGGTTTTCTGGGCAGATGTGGGGTTTGGCTGCCATAAGAAAACTACTGTGTGTTCGCCGCTCCCACCCCGCCAGAACAAGCAGCTGAAGACTTCACTGCCCCCAGTAGCTGCGCGCCCTAAATGAGCCCTTGTCCACTCTTTATTACAGAGTGGGCTCCCAGCAGGGCAGGCTCCAGGAGGGGCTGTGGTCTGGTGGTTACAGCACAAATCTGGGTGCACAGGGATGCACGCCATCCCTGTCTCTGCTGCTGAGCAGCTGGGGCTTCAGAATGAGCTGCTTCAGCAGGCCGTGCCTCAGTTACCCTCTACGGCAAAGGCATCGATGATAATTGTTATTTATCCTTTTGAAATACTTAATGTCCGTGAATGGAAAAGCATTAATTGGGCTCCAAATGACTTCAGTGCAAGGGGAAAGCCTGTTGTTTCATTATTGACTAGTCTGCCAGACTCAGCCTGCCCTGCTGGTACAGTGCTGCTGGTTTGGCTGCTCCAGGCGTGCTGCTACCCTGTCTTTTGAGAACCAAATTTGTTAGTGCGTGTAACACAGCGGGAGGAACTCATGAGGGTCCCCAGAGTACAGGTCTCACCTCTGACCTTTCCCATTCATTGCAGTTGCCTGAATTGCACAGCCCAGGCCAAGAAATGGGTGGAAGGATGCAGCTGAGGTGGGGACTTGTTCCTTCAACCTTATTCCTTTTATCCGTGGTCTTTGGAAAGTCCCATCTGCAGCATGTGCAAGGGCAGTACAACGGCAGGGAGAATTGCCGTGGGTTTTGTATGTTATCGGTCCTGACGGCTCACAAAGAGGCAGTCTGAGGGACACCATGGGTGTGGTGAAGCAAAATGAGCCCTCCTTGACAACCTAATAAAGGTCAGAGTAAACGGTTTGCGTTGAGATTTCTGGTTTTTCAGCAAGGGTTGGTGGGCACTGCTTATGGGGAAGGCTGGGCCAACTGTAGAAAGAAGGAAAAATAACCCGGAAGGCATGTTCATAGTCTGCATGACAAGTGTTTCTGCTGAAAGGGAGGTGAAATTCCCCTTTTCCTGCAAACAGCAGGGTGGTGAGAGCAGCTGGGATGATTGTACTAACTGCGTCTTATGCATTCAACTAGCTAACTTGGAAAGTGGCCCCTCTATTTGTGTCTGGAGGTGTATACAGAGGATGCGTGCTAGTCTTCTGCCAGGTCTCCATTACGTTAGGTATACGGGAAGGAGAGAGCTCCAGGAACTGGAGGGGATGTGGTACTGGCAGGGTCCATCCTTGCTCTTGTCTCAGCTCCAGGCACAGGTGCCTCCCTCCTGCAAGTACTGCTCTGCGGTTTCGTTCTGGTGAAGTAAAGGAAACAAAACTTTCAAGTGAGTCCCCAGCTTCCTTTTCCTTTTTCCTGCCGGAGGTAGAATGAGGCGTCTCTATGTGAAGGACATGAAGGTATTTTTAGCATGGGTAAAGAAAGGCAAAATATAAAATATGTGGGGAAATATGCCTCCTGTAGCTGCAAGAGGAATGGGGCTCTAGGTCAGACCAGCTCAGGGCTGCTGCTTTTGCTGGGACCGGTTTATTTCCCTGAAACCCAGCAAGGTGAGGAAAGCACCACCAGCTGCAGACTTAATGGGAGACTGGGGGAGAAGGCAGCTGTGTCCTGCTTTATCCCCTTCCCATGAATCTGGCAAGTCCTCTAGTACAAGATTTCTTCCTGACGCTGACAGCCCACACTCCTGACAGCTCCTGGCTCTCTGTGCTGGCACTGGGAACGCATGAGGGCTGGGGCTGGAGTGACCCTGCAGGGCACTGGCACTGCTGGGGCTGGGGGCTTAAGCCAGTTGTGTCAGTTCAGTTCACAAGCCTGAGAGGATGGGCTTGTCTTTTCTCAGCTCAGTGCTGTTCTCTGATGGAAAAGTGGCTTTTTCCTGCACTTGTTGGTAACAATGAGAGGGACCTCCTTGCTCTTAATAACCATCACTTACTGAGGAGGGGGGGAGAAATTGTTCTTCCGTCTTCTCTTCCCTTGGCTGAACTCTATTCTAGCATTGACTACTGGCAAAAATACTAATTTCTAACCAGACAGCCACTTGCAATGGCCTGCCTTTGCTGTCTGAGGCTATCCAGGAAGAGTGCATCTTCCAGCTGCAGTGTTGGGCTCCTCTGTCGATGCCAGGCAGGCTGTCAGCATCCCTGCCTGAGGCCCTGCAGAGCTGCTGGGAAGGTACTACGTGACAGTAAGTGCTTTAGGTGCCATGCAGCAGCAAGACTCCCCCACCACCCTAGAAGAGGCATTTGGAAGAGGCTGGTGCTCCCCTGAAGCTGCGACAGCACGCATTGCCAGCACTTTGGCAAAGGAAGGAGGGCTTGAGTGTGACTTGGAGGGTGCCCCCATGTTCCTGTGCTCAACTTCTGCAGCCAGTCTGTTTAAAATGCGCCATTGCAATATTCTGCTGCCTGCCCTCTGCAGAGCTGGGCATTTGCAAGCTCTGCCGAGACCTCAAAGTCAAGCTGCTAAAATCCACCAAGATTCCTTTTGTGGGCTCTGCAGGTCTGAAGACTGCTTGTAATTCTTCTCAGACCCTGAAACTGGAATGGTTCGAGTGGGGTGACCTGCCACTCTTTCCCCAGGGTGGTTCGTTACCAGGCTGAGCAGGATCCCTATATGCCATGGTGTTATATCTGGGTGTGTTTCTCTATCGCGGAGTGATACGGTACAAAGGCAGCTTAAGATTTTAGTTCTTGGAAAGGTTTTTTTCAGCAGAGTGCTACTTCTCACATTGCGTGGCCAGGGTTGACGCTTCTGGGGGAGTACAGCTCAGGTGAATGATACTGGGCTGGTCCTTGATCCGACCTTTGCTTTGGAGGGTCTCCCAGAGCAGGCATGTTCAAGTAAAAGGAAAAAAAAAAGAGTGAGAGAGAAAGCGGTGATGGGGGGGAGGAAAGGATTTGAGCCATCTCTTGTGCTGGTAGCAAATGCTCAGGACAGCCCTTGTCCTGCCCTGGCCACCTCGGCAGTTCCAGTGAGCTGCTCTGCTCTGAGGACAAGGCAGAGGCATGGGGCATCAGTGCTCTTTCTCATGAGCATAGTGGATACATTTGTACAGTTGCAGGCACGTAGGCTAAGATTCTTCTTTCACGCTTTTGGATTTTACCAGCTATGTCTGTGGTGGGTGCTTGGGATTTGTCATCTCACTATGTGGCTTAAATGAAACCGTACAAATCCCAGTGTGCATTTCTTTGCATTCTTTTGTAAATAATCCCCATTTTAAAAAAAGTTATTATTATTTAAAATATATGTGGTAGTACTGTCTGGATCTGTAGCTTTGTGAAGAAACGGCTGTAACTTTACTCTCTGCAGATGTGTGTATGTCAGGTTGTAAAGGCATTTCTACGTGTAGCGTTTTCTACATATAGAGTCTCTCTGTGTGCTCCAAGTACTACCAAATCAGCCCCGAGTCCAAAAACCAGTAATCGAATCTCTCCGGAAAACAAAGGTCTAACCTAAGCTTGCATTGTGTGCTAAGATAGTCTCACGATAGTGCCTTTTAAGTGTCCTGTGCTCTGAAGGCACCTCATGTTTGCTAAGCACATCTAACCAAACCTGTCTGCTCCAGGTTAAGAACAAGTATTTCACAGCAGAAGAATTGCAGCACCTGCACTTCATTTTGTGTTGTTTCAGGCAGCCAGGGAATTTGATGCTGAGCTCTATTGCATGGCAGACAGCTGAGCTAGTGCTGGGGCAATTTTACACGCACTTCGTTGACCCAAGGTGGCCTGCATGGAGCTCATCTGTAATGAACATCTAGTTGTAGCTCTTCCCTCCTCCCTCTGAGCCTGAGGTGGCCGTGCTGTGAAGCAGAGGTGAGGTGGAGGTTCTAGCAGCTAGGCAGTGTGCTGCTGCTCTTAAAGGACCTGCTGACAATGCTCAGTGCATTGTTTTGTAGACCAGAGGCATGTCTGCCACGCCGGCTTTACTGTTCTGCATAATAGGCTTGTGGGCTGCAGTGCTTTCCTTTGTATACAGCTAGAGCGTGGGACACTTTATTATTACACTACATTAATGTTAAGACCCAGCTTGGGATTCATGACATCACAGACTTGGACGCTGTGTTAACACACCCTGAGTGACGCAGGCTGTGTTCTGCGCTTGCCATCAACCAGAGGAGCAAGTGGTTTCAGGCACTGTTAAATGAGCTTCCTCTCTAGTGTTGGTCCCTTGTCGACACAGAGTCTCTCGTCTTCCCTCATGCATGCTGACAGCCCAAGGATCCTCTGTCTGTAGGATACTCGTGCAGTGAAAGTGCCAGAGGTGAGAGACTTAAGTAAGTAATATTTCTCTAACAGGTGCTGCCGTCTCCCATGTACAAGCATCCTAAGGAATCATTGTTCATATATGGGCACATCACTGATGTGCGCTGCAATTTCTGTACCTGCTCCCTGCCCAGGGGAAGTTATCAGCACCCAGATAACCCCAGCGTGTGGGTCAATACTTGCAGCATATACTCACTCTTGCATGCTACAGCACAAGTCTTTCTCACCTTCTGCCTTCCCCACCCACACCTGCATGGAGGCACACCCAAAAGCCTGCATCGCTCTGCTTGTCCCTGCAAAACATCTGTCGTCCCACCAAAAGGCTCCACCCCTGCATCTCCAAGGCTGTCCATTCACCTTGTCTCACAGCTGCACACTAGTCTCTCCTCTTTGGGCATGTAGGTTAGGTCCCTAGGTATTCACTCCTCTTCATACATACCTGTCCACCCCAGCATGCAAGTACCTGCATGTCACTGACCTCACCTACTTAGTGCTCTTTCATAGTGTTGCTCTGCATGTTTTCATGACCTTGAAAGCCTTGCTCTGTCCTGCCAAGCTCCTGGGACTGCACAGCTTGCTATATATTACACTGTTTTTCCCTTCTGGGTTCCTTTAAGGTGGAGAGCAATGTTCACAAATGTGGTAGGTCAGATCCTGGAATAAATAAGACATGACATGGCCATGACACTTGCAAGTTTCCCTTCTAGGGTTGCAACCATGTATTTCCATTTCAAATTCTGACACCATTCCACACTGGCTCCTCACCGACTTGGTCAGTGCACTGGGGAGCAGAATGGCAACCTCCCCCAGCACTGCTCTGGCAGTGCATTGGAAGGCAGAGCAGCGGTCCCCTCTGCTGTTGCGCACCTGCCCCCTCTCCTCCTCCTGTGCAGGCCCCTCTCTCTAGCCCTGCCCTTTCCCCGCTGTGTTCATGGCTACCAATGCATGTGCACGTTCACACGTACATGTGTTTGGGCTGCAGTGAGCTAACTGGGCTGAAGGAGCAGAGCTGGAAGAGGATGGGAGCCTCTGTGCCCCTAAGGAGAGCACAGCAGAATGCAAGCAATGTATTGGCAATATACAGTNTTTTTTTTTTTTTTTTTGGGTCACCCTCAGCTACTTGGTGCCGCTTGCTCAGAGCTTTCATGCAGCTTTTCGTCACCTTAGCCTGCAGCATTCCTTGCTCTTCCCATCTTGGGCTTTCTACACCATGTATGCACCTCTGCAGACCAGACATATACCTGGTAATAGGTATATATTTACAGCGTGTAGTCAGTCAGGGAGTGTACCCATGTTATTTTTTAGCATCCTGTTCTTCAGTTGCTTTACAAAGGCTTTCTTAATCTCATTTTGCTTAATCAAAGCTGCAAGATCTTCCTGTTTCTATCCCCATATGTTTCCTCAGTTTTCAAATGCTGGCAGGTGTGCAAGTACCTGAAGGTGCTGGACACCTTCGCAAAGAAAACACAAAGAAACTATTATATCTCAAGAGGCAGAGATCTTGGAGCAAAGAGCTGCCACTTGTAGATCATTAAGATGAATATTGTTGCTGGAAAAAAAAAAGTTTAAAATTCTGAGAAATCATTCTTAATTTTTGAGAGTCTTGTTTGTACTCCCATTAGCCAAGATAACAGATATTATTACTAGTTGTCTGGTCATTGCAGGGCCTTCTTCAAGGTTAAGAGGGTGCAGCACCACACAAACAGCACCAAGGCAGTCTGTAGGGATCTTGACATTTCAACCCTGTAACAAATTTTCCCTGTTTTTCTATATAAAACTTAACAACTGAATTGTGTCCTGCCTCAGTGACACACATGAGAGGGCCAGGTCTGCCTTGTCTGTATCTGAGGGGAACTCATGCAGAGGGTCTCCTTGACAGCCCACATGCTCTGTGGTGTTGGCCAGATTTATCATCCCGGCGCAGCCCGTCAGTGCCTGACTTGGTAACTCTCCTGCAGGAAGGCTTTGATGTGAAGGTCTGTATGGGGACTTGGTGTCAGCTGCTGAGTGCTGCCTCTCCGTTCACCAGGGAAGGCTGCACTGGCTTCCCAAGAGCGTGGTGTCACAGGGAGCCTTTCCACCCTCTCCCAGCTCTAGCTCATGGACTTTCTCTGCCTCGTCTCAGAAATTTAGCTTTAGGAATTGAGGATAAAAAGAAGCAGAGGTGCATGTGAATCTATCAAAATGCATTATGTCAAAACCCTTTTGCCTTTCATTGTGGTGCAGGAGGTGCTTCAGAGAGGAAGCTGAGAGGTCATGGCCAAGGGAACTGGATGTGAAGTGGGCAACACTGAGTATGAGTGGAAATGGGGAAATTAGGGAGATGAATCCAGATCCCAGCCACCCCCCTGGCTCAGAGTGGGTGGCTGCTGGTTTCTGGGGCCCTACCTAGGTCTCCTGATGACCCAGAGAGAAGTGCAAGTGAATGACAGACCTTGTTCCCACAAGACCACTGTCACCAGCTCTTATCCAGTCCCCAATTTGGTTCTGCCACTGTTCCCACCCAACTTTTCTTGGACAGAGCTGCCTCCTGGGCCAGATGCATATGGAGTTGAGCTACTCCTATCACAAATAACAATCACATGGGCAATGCCACGATTTAGGACACTTCCTCCTGGTCATGTGCACATGGTTGCATTAGTCCATCTACTCAATTCAAGGGCAGATGCTGGCTCTATCAGGTCTTCTGGGCTTCTTGGCTTCAGGGTGACTCCTAGAAACCTCCTCCTGCAGCGAGGGGCTACTGGTGGCGGTAAGCAACAGTAACTCTGACGTACCCCACCATGTACCTGGTCTGAGCAAATCATTACCTGTGCCACCATGCTGCTGGGCAAAGGGCTACAGGGACTTAGGTAACAATACTGTGTGTTTTGCTTGGGGATCTGGCAACAGTGGAGTAAGAAACTGGATAATAAAGAAGGACTCAAGTATAGACAGAGGCTAAACTGTGGTATGAGAAAGGGTTACAGCTGGAGTGGGTGCCAGCATAAACCATAATATTTATGTATTTCTAGGCATCTATTTGTATCCTTCAGCAAAAGGTAGAAGCCAAATGTTTTTTCTCTGGAGATCAGTGCCAGAAATTCTATTGACCTCAAGTAGAGCAAGATGCAGCTTATTGCAGCTGATTCTTCAGTGCCTTGTGTGAAGAGGAGGTGGCCATTAAAGCAAAATGGAGTGCTCTTCTTCCCCTGGGGTACACTTGGCTGCTGCTAGCACAGACCATCAAACCTGCAAAAATCATGCCCCTCCACAATGGAGGGCTAGTAGGAGCATTTCAGTGCTGGTTACTTTGAGTGAGGCCTGTATTCAGATACTTCAGACTGACGCTGTTGAGTGTTTTGGGGGGAGAGGACTGTAGGTGATACAGGTCTCAAACAAGTGAAATGGCTAGTAGCGCTGATACGGAAGTCACAGAGGAGAAGGCTGCCATGCTTAGACTGTGTCTCCTGGAAGGGTTGCAAAGGGAGCAAGACACAGGGAGGCCAGGGATCAGTGGGAAATAGCCAGAGCTAGGATTAGAGTTACAGATAAGCATCCAAGGAAACAACTGCAGAGCGGTCAGGATTAGTGGGTAATGGAAAAGACTAGAACTGGGGCAGCTGGGTGGGGATAGTCAGAGCCAGCAAGTCAACACCATCCCCAAAGTGGATGAACTAACCCCTGGCACCCCTTTTGGGATGGGGAGCTGATGAGGAACTGTCTGCAAGCATGTTTGTACAACTGTATTTCCTATGTGAGTGGCTAAATGCCATCGGTTGCTTCCAAGAACCTCGTGTAGTTTCCAGACCTTCAGCAGGCCCGTGCCTCAGCCAGACTATTTGTGGTGCACAAGGACATGGTAACAGTCAAGCAGCCCACGTTGTTTGGATATCTGTATGAAGACAGCACTGGAGTGGCAGGAAGGTGTCCACGTAGCAACAGCATTTGGCGGTGTTGTGCGCTGCAAGACACAAAGGTGCAGGGAGCTGCTCATGGGTCCTGTAAGGCTGCGGGCCAAGCACAGCTCTGATTTGAGGAGGTGAACCTCCACTGAGATCCTTGTGCACGTGCTAGCACTGAACTGAACCCAGGAGGAGCAACAGCCCTTGGCTGCACCCAGCTTCAGCTACTCTACAGCGGGACACCCGCCTGTCCTTTGCGCTGTTGTCAAGCCAGGCTGAAAAGCCAGGGTTTCCCCAAGGATTGGCTTTAGGCAGGCTGGTCTCATCCCCAAGAATTCCTACGGATGGGATCGTAGGATGCCACAGCAAGGTCCTGACCACAAGAAGTGCCTCGCTTGATATGGACGAACTTGCTGGGTTTGGGACACCTGGGTTTGAAAGCTGGGCTCTGGAAGTCTGGTTTTGCCCAGAGCTGCTCTCATGGCTGTTTACTGATCAGCCTTTGTAGGAGCGTAAAACAAGGTCAGAACTTCACCGCAGGGGCCAAACACTGTTCTCAAAACACTGTTCTCAGGAGAGTTGCTCCAGATTTACCACGGTGTTTCTGAGATCAAAACCAGCCCATAAGGAGCTAATTAAATTCAGGCTGGCATGAGATTTGATATGGTCAAACCAATACATCCTTCATCTGCATAACTGGATCCCTCTGAGTTACTGGAGTTGTCTGGAAAGGCCACAGTGAAACCAGACACCACTTACCTGAAACTGAAAAATCCAAGCAAACCTCTTTCAAAAATTGCCATGCAGGGTGCTACTCAGGAGGGTGAGCAACCCAGGGTTACTTGCTGAGCTGCATGGTAAAAATTGGCTAAGCAACAAAGCTGTCTGCCTTGCTGCTGCTAATCAAAACGTGAGTGAGGGCCAAGGGTTGGACCTAAGCCCACAGGAGCCAGTGGAAGGGCTCCCACTGGGTTGAAGCCAATGTGGTCCAGAGCAGCTTTGTTTAAAAATGGAAGAGGACATAAACAGGCATGACTGAGTTCTGGCATTCCCTTGAACCCAGATACATCCCTGTCTGGAGCAGAGTAGCTAGCTCTGTGTGCCTTAGTGCTCAGGGATATCATGAGGTATGAGAAGGACCAAGGGGAAGGAAAAGCAAAGGTGGCTGAGGCAGAGGAGATTTACTTGTGTAAGATATCTATATCTACTTTTTTTTTTTAATCCTCATGAAGAGAGAATGGTTAAAGCTGATCCTACAGGAGAATTCAAAGCGGCTTTAGAAATGAAATCGATCTCTTGGTTTCCTTCAGCCCCATAACATAAGGAAGTTACACCATTAAATTAAAAAGCATTATTTGTAACATAAGTTTATCATGTATGTGCTGGGTAATTTCAGCAATTTCAGTGCTGCAGGAGCCAATGATGCAAGTGGTGTAGCTGGATTTTTTATTTATATTTTTTTAAGGGTTGAATAATTTTATGACTAATAGTAACACTTTTAACTATGCATGGTAAGAGAAGAGTAATCACAATTTGCGCTGCAGGGCATAAGCTGACTATTTGCATAGGTCATGAGGATGTTTATTTTTTCTCCTCTTTAGCTGTATTACTTTACAGGTACTTCTGAAGGTTGTTTTCTTCTGCCTTTTAAACATTAGATGTTGGCCACTGGTCAAAGGTAGATTATCTGATGGGATGAACCGATGGTCTGATCTGCTAATTACTAAATTCTTACGTAAGGCTTTTATTTCCTGCACAGGGAGGTACTGTGAGTATGCTGTGCCTTTTCAGGGAGACCTTTTTTTTAAAGATGGAATTAAAGCACCAGCTCTGGTCCCTAATTGAAACCAGCAGCATTCAGTAAGTTTAGACCACATCTGCGTGCTGAGTAGCCCTAGGCGGGCCTCTGCGGTTTCTGTTCCATGCACGGGAACTGTATTTCTGGCAGAAGCTCTTAGAGTTGAGTGAAGAAATTGCAATAAATAATCTACCGTATTTATTTCACTTTGTGTGTTTGCTTGTGGAACTTCCAGGAGCAGATAAAAATCTCCTCACATGCATTTGATGTTGTTTAGCAACAGTTGGGGCATTGCTTCCTCCCACCTCCCCCCCACCCCCGATTTGGCTAAGGCTAGCTCTTTGATAATCCAGGCCTGTTGTGAATGCTTGTAAGAAGTGAATTAAAAATTGGCCCTCTCTGAGTAAACAAAAACACGGGTTGAAAATATGTTGGGGTTGATTCTTCCAGGGTGGTGGCTCAATTGCCCAGAAAACTGGGAGAAAGCTACCTTAATTACTAGGAAGATGAGTGGTTAAAAAGAATCTTTTTAATGTTGTTGGTTGTGGCAACTTGGTTTTGCTCTGTTCCTTCCACTCCTATAGCCGTACAGCTCCGTACAAATTGTATACAGCTGTGCACACAAATGAGCAGCTGGGCAGTTTTGACCATTGGGCAAGATCCCTGGTGGGTGGTGCTTTTTTTAAAGAGCAAAAAATAACCTGGCTTGTTTTTTCAGCTTGTGGTTTGCAGCACCATCGCTTAAAAAACATCCTTTTGATTTAAAAACTGAGCAAACTGGAGCAAGCTACTTAAAGAGAGAAAATAGGGGATGCTGAGATGCTGTCCTATATCACCTCTTTGACTGTAATTGCATTTTGGTGTGGCATGTGTCCTGATTAAAGCCTGCACATCGGGTCGCTGAACAAGTATGATCCGCTGCAGCTCCCGCCTTGCTCGTGGTGTTGCAGCAGTTGGCATTTCACTAGGGATTTAGTCTTCCATCTCAGATTCACAAGTACTGGAGTCTCCTCAAATCCTGCTCCCACTAATCCATTCGAGTTCAGTGCTACATCTGGTCACACTGGGGAGGGGAAAGCTCTTCCTTTGCTGTAAGAAATGTGACCCTACACCATAAGGACGTTAGCACTAAGGGTTCCCCCCGGCCCTTGTAGCAGGTCGGGAGTCAGCAGGGCCATTTGGTGCCCCCTGTACCCAGCCCTTGCTGGGACTCTGGGATTCTGCTGGAATGGTTTCCTTGGTGCTTTCATTATGTCTGAGATGGGGAAGTCCTGGGCAGGAAGAATAGCTTTTAATTTTTTCTCATATGACAGTTATTATTTTCTTTATCTTGTCATTGCTTATTTTTTTAGCTTTACCCTAGGGTGAGGGATGATGAGTCAGGAAATCTAATGGGTTTTCATGAGAAGAGCCTTGGCACCAAGCAGGGAAGGACCAGGAAGTGGCAGCTGATTTCTCGGGGGCTATGATGGAGGCACCAGCTGTCCTCAGCCTCCAGATGAAATGTGGTGGTGCCTTGAGCTCTGATGGCATGGGAGGCTGCTGGGGAATCCCCCTCGGTGGAGGTTTCCCCTGGGGGGGGTGCTGGGCTGGATGGGAGCCCTTGTTGTCCCTCAAGATGGACCCATTGGGTCTTCTCCACCCAAAGTGCCAGCAGGAGGCTGGGGTAGCTGAGGAGAGCAACGTCTTGGCTCACTCACCAACCTGTTCAGATAGCAGCCTGGCCTGGAGTCAGCCCTGGGCCTTAATGTGGCAGCACTACAGCCTGGCCCAGGCTGGTGCTTGCTCATTGCCTCAGCAGCAAGGTGGATTGCTTACAGCCAGAGAAGAGGAGATGAAAGGGAGAGAAGGGACTTGCTATCATTTATTAATGCTATTGGGTTGCGTTTCTTTCCAGTGCTGTAAGACTGGGGCAGGACTTGCAGGCAGCTGATGAAAGCAGAGACAGAGCTCACCCGGAACACGAGAGAACTTGAAGGAGGAGTCTCAGGAGGGTCACTGGGAGATGGGAAGGTCTGGGTGCTACCCAAAAACTGTCAGAGGCTGGGAGAGTCTGAGAGGGCAAGGGAATGACAGGGAGAAAGAAAGTAAATAAAAAGCATAGGGAGGCCAATTGAGAAGATATGAGAGAAACTGGGCAGTCATCTTATTGCAGAGTTGGTAGAAAAAAAACCACCTGGGGTAGGGTTTTTTTCCTTTTCTGTGATGTTTCCTGCTTGCTAGTAATTTTAAGACATGCCTGGGGGATGTCTTCCTGTCATTTGAGCTGTTGCTGGGTGAGAGCTTGCCTATCCAGAGACCCTAACACATTGCTAGCATAAGTGAACTCAGGTTTTAGGAAGGTGACCTGTAGGAGTTTCTAGGGCTAGCTATGGGGTTCAAATTTAGAATTCCTAAATTTCCTAAAAATTTCCATAGAATTTGGTGGAAAATTAGTCATGCTCTACATGTTTTTTGAAACTTTCTTTAATAGTCTGTAGCAAGGATAAAGATGCTAATTAAACTCTTCTTTCACTTGAGATGGCCCAAAATAGAGATGTTCATAAAGGGCGTCCCTCCAAACGGTCACTTACAGCAGCTGAATACTTTAGCAACCAGATTTCACCAGGATTCTGGGACATGCCGTGTGTCTCATCTGGTTTTGTGACAATCATGCTTTTGATCATATGCAAAGATGCATAAAAAATATTACTCTGCCATTTCCCAATTATGCAAAGTTATAAGCATTTGAACTTAAATCCAGTGAGGCTTACATTGCCAGCTTCAGAGCTGGAGATGCAGAAGTTCCTAGATGAAATTTTGTTTCTTCACTAGAAAGTGTTTTTTCTTATTTCTAATGAGGATCAGAGTGCCAAGGGGCCTAATTTTTCCAATAGGACCAGCAGCATTTCTGTAACAAGTCCATGTGAGCCTGAGTGCACAGACCCTGTGAATCAGACTCTCCATCATTGTCATTTCTGGTGTTTTAGAAAGAGAGATAACCAAGCCCCCTGGTACTCCTGGGAAGCAAGCAGATTTGTGTTATTCTCACCATCAAATGGTGACCAAAAAACAGTCAAGGAGAGCACACCGGCATCCAGGACTTGCCCGAATTTCACCAACTGTGTGAATGAAGTCCCATTCGTGGGCTAATGCTTCCCTATTGACACTGGTGCAGTAATGGCTTGTACTCATTTCCTATTTACTCTTCATAATGTTTGTCCTGTTACTTCATCGGTGCTGCTGTTAGGATTACTGAATTTTCAAACATCAACACAGCTGCTTTTCAGACAGGGTGAAAGCCCCATATTCGCAGTGATGAGCTGTCAAAACCAGTGCTGAACGAACACCTAATATTTCAGTCAGTATTGAAAAAAAAAAGCATGATGAAATTCAATCAAGCAGCCCAGATCCTTAAAAGCAGGTAAAAATTAAATGTGTGGTATATGTTGTGCGAGTGTCACTGTTAGTGTCAGCTAAAGGAGCGAAGGCGTACGACAGCCTTGTTAGGCCATTCTGAAATGGTGCTATCTCCGTTTCGTGCACTACACCAGGTCTTCCTCCTGGCTTAACTGTTGCTGTGACCCAGGGCAGAGCATCAAAGAAATGAACCTGGCAGAGGTGAGCAATTTTATTTGTTTGCCAGTTTAGCATATTACATCACAGCAGGACCTTTTTGGATGGATAAGCTCCCAGACAATAGGCTGCTGACAATCCCATTGCATCATTTTGGCATCAGTTCTGTGAGTAGAAGAGCGTGTCTACCAGTGGCAGTTGTATTATAAAATATAACAGACAAAGCCCTAACATCCTGCAGCAAACAGGATTTAGGTTCTGCTCCAAGTTTTCTAAATCTTGTGAAATGCTTATGTGGTAGCCTGGATATTATCCTGCGGTTGCTTTATTTGATTGAAAAAATTGGTATCTCATTAATATAGTAGGGACACAAATAATAAACTTTTAGCTCACAAGATCTGTCATTATTCCTTCTAGCATTCAATCTCTTCTCTTTCGTCCCTCCATTCTCATTTTTCAGGATCACAAAGATTTTTGATTGCAGACTTGAAACTCACTGTGGAGAAAGTGAATTTCTAATGGGGAGGTGGAGAGCACAGACAGACAGAGGAAGGCTCACAGTGATTTTGCTAACTCTGAAGTAGTTAATTGTATTACCATTTTAGGTTGGGCTCTGAGAAGGCACATGTGTGGTTTGGCTCAAATCCCAGCACTTTCCCTTGGGACTTCTGCTTTAAAGGTACTTACAGGTACTTTTGGGCTTCAGAGTTATCAAAGTATTTAAATGGCTGGTTTAAAAGTACTTTCACAAATGTTTTTTGCCTCATGTGGTGAACAAATTGAAGTTAACATGGAACAAGGCAAATAACAGCCCTAGACTTCAAGAGAGCAGACTTTGCCATGTTCAGGAACCTGCTGCAAAGAGTCCCATGGGAGACAGGGAGCAGAATAACAACCCCATGTCCCAGTACAGGCAGCTTTGCAAGAAAGGACCTTGGGATCCTGGTAGACAGCAAATTGAACATGAGTCAGCAATGTGCCCTTGCAGCAAAGACCAACAGCCTCCTGGGCTGCATGAGGTCAGATAGAGGGAGATGATCCTTCCACTCTGCTTAACCCATGTGAGACATCTGTAGCACTGTGTCCAGTTCTGGGCTCCACAGATGAGAGACATAGACATGCTAGAGTGAGATCTGCCAAGAGTCATGAAGATGATTACAGGAGTGGAGCATCTGACGTACAAGGAAAGGCTAAGAGAGCTGGGGCTATTCAGTCTGGAGAGGAGAAGGCTCAGGGAGATCTTATTTTTACGCATGGATACCTGACGGGAGGCAGTAAGGAATAAGGAGACCGACTCTTCTCAGTGGCATCTAGGGAAAGGCACTGAGGCAATGGGCACAAACTAAGCCAGAGGAAATTCTGTTGTCATGGTTTAGCCCCAGCCGGCAGCTGAGCACCATGCAGCTGCTCGCTCACCCCTTTGCCCCTCATGGGATGGGGAGGAGAATGGGAAGATAAAGGTAGAACTCATGGATTGGGATAAGGACAGTTGACTAGGACAGCAAAGGAAGAGGAAAATAACCACAACAATACTTAGAATATACAAAGTGGGTGACACAACGCAATTTGCTCACCACTGGAGCGTGATGCCCAGTCTGTCCTGAGCAGCACCCCCTACTCCCTGGCCAGCTCCCCCCTTACATGCTGAACATGATGTCATGGTATGGAATACCCCTTTGGCTAGTTTGGGTCACCTGGCTGCGTCCTCTCCCAGCTTCCTGTGAAAATTAATCAGGACATTATCCTCCCCAGATTCTATACCATCTACATCATGCCCAGATCCTACTTCCCAATCAATCGCCACCACTTTTCCTGCCTTTGATATATACACATGCACACACACATATATATGCAGATATAATTCCCTTAGTCTATGGGCCATCTCTCTAAAACATCCATTGAGTCCATTTAATCCATGACTTTGGGCTTCATCTGTCATAAGTCTCTCAGGGCAGGAGAAATGGTGTGTGATGTGGGATTGTTGCATGCTGCATCTGGAGCTTGTGGCTGGTGTATCTGGTGTGGCCCATGCTCATGGTCTGTGGGTTGAAGATGTTGATTTTGAGGAATTTGCTGGGTGTTGGTTGCTGAAGCCAGTTCTAGTTCCATCATCACTGCACTTTGCTCAGTTTCACCAAAGTTCATCATTAATTTGGGTGATGCTTAATGTAATACCATTGATACAGCATATAGCAATTGTAGTAGTGATGATGTACAATGGCAGGGTTATTTTGCAATTAACATCATAGAATTTAATTTATTGGCTATTCTCACCCAAAACCAAATCCCCTTGAGGTGCACATTGGAATTCCCCATCCTTCTGCCTCACCCACTAAGCACGCACAGGTCCTTAAGCAAAAGTNTGCTGGGTGTTGGTTGCTGAAGCCAGTTCTAGTTCCATCATCACTGCACTTTGCTCAGTTTCACCAAAGTTCATCATTAATTTGGGTGATGCTTAATGTAATACCATTGATACAGCATATAGCAATTGTAGTAGTGATGATGTACAATGGCAGGGTTATTTTGCAATTAACATCATAGAATTTAATTTATTGGCTATTCTCACCCAAAACCAAATCCCCTTGAGGTGCACATTGGAATTCCCCATCCTTCTGCCTCACCCACTAAGCACGCACAGGTCCTTAAGCAAAAGTAATCCCATGGATTGGTTTTCCTTTGCCTGAAGCAGGGCTAACCCAGGCTGTCTTCCCCAACATATTCTTCATGCACACTATGGGGACTTTATCCTTTCCTACACTACATGGAAGTTTTGATTGGGCAGGGCCAGCTCGATTAGCAGACCCCCTAGTGTTGACTAACCAGGTGGCCTTTGCTAAATGTGTATCCCAATGTTTGAAGGTCCCACCACCCATTGCTCTCAGTGTAGTCTTTAGCAGTCTGTTGTATTGTTCGATTTTCCTGGAGGCTGGTGCATGATAGGGGATGTGATACACCCACTCCATGCCATGCTCTGTGACTCAGATGTCTATGAGGTTGTTTCGGATATTACTCCTGTTGTCTGACTCAATTCTTTCTGGGGTGCCATGTCGCCACAGGACTTGCTTTTCAAGGCCCAAGATAGTGTTCCAGGTGGTGGTATGGGGCACAGGATATGCTTCCATCCATTCAGTGGTTGCTTCCACACTTGTAAGCTTGCCTTGGTGGGTTTGTGGGAGTGTGATGTAATCAATCTGCCAGACCTCCCCATATTTATATTTCAGCCATTGTCCTCCATACTAGAGAGGCTTTAACCACTTGAGCAGTTGATTCCAGGTGCAGTGGCCACCCTTCCAAGTGAAAGCAAAATGTGTCCTGCAGTCTGCTGCCAAACAAATTGAGAAAAATTAATTAATGATACCAGTTGTGACATACTGCTTGGCTGCCTTTGACTCCAATTCGTATTGAAGTTCTAGTATGTCTGGCACGGCAGCACTCGTTGGCAGTGTGACTTCATTCAGGCCGCGATAGTCTGCTGTCATTCGGGACTGTTAAAGAGCAAGCAAGTTCTGCTGATCGCTCCTTGGCTCTCCACTTGATGAATCACCTTATGGATGGGAATCAGGGAGTCTCGGCTGGTGCAATATTGCCATTGGTGCACCATTGTGGTAGCAATTGGCACCTGTTGTTCTTCGACCCTCAGCAACACCACAACAGAAGGGTCCTCCAAGAGACCAGGCAAGGTAGACAGCTGTTTAATTTCCTCTGTCTCCAAAGCAGCTATGCCAAAAGCCCACTGGTACCCTTTTGGGTCCTTGAGATACCCTCTCTTCAGATAGTCTATGCCCAGGATGCATGGAGCCTCTGGGCCAGTCGCAGTGGGGTGCTTTTTCCAGTCATTCCCAGCTAGACTCACTTTGGCCTCCAGTACAGTCAGCTGTTGAGATCCCCCTGTCTCTCCAGAAATACAGATGGGTTCTGCCCCTTTATAACTCAATGCCATTATGGTACACTGTGCACCAGTGTCTACTAGAGCCTTGTAGTCTTGTGGGTCTGATGTGCCAGGCACCGGATTCATACAGTCCAATAAACCCAGTTGTCCCTTTCCTCTACCTGGCTGGAGGCAGGGCCCCTTTAATCCTGGTTATAGTATTTGTTACTCGCTGCTTGTAAAAATTACTTAGAAGTTCCTTCAAGAAGATCATAAGAACGATCAGGCCTTCCACTTCGTCTGGGGAACTGCCTGCTGGAAACTGGAGCAGCATTTTTCCTGGAAGAATCCGCTTTTGTGATTGTTTTTCCTTGTAACTCACATGCTCATGCCTCTAGGGTTGAGCTAGGTTTTCCATCCCACTTCCTCATGTTCTCTCCATGGTCACGTAGGTAAAACCACAGGGTGCCTCGTGGTGTGTATCCTCAATTTCCTCTCTCTTGAGCAGAGGAATGCTTACTCCTAACAGTTGAGATACTAGTCCATACAGGTGGGGAATAGGACATACTCTCTTTGAGTTGCTGGACCTTCAGGGACAGTTTATCCACAGCCAAGACAAGGGAGGAAGAGAGACTTTCTTTGTATTGCTGGAGTCAGCCAGCTGCTTCATCCACCGTTGGTGCCTCTTTGCCTTTCCAGTCCATTACTGCCAATGAGTTGGTGCACAATAATGGTGTGCTCCATACAAACTTCCACCATGTGGGTCGGGTACACTGGACTTCATCAGGATCTGCGGGTAACTGCACATTACCAGGTTATAATAAACCACCTCCTGCACGACTAATGCCCTCAAGTACTGGATACCTCTCTCTACGGTGGTCCACTTGCCTGGATGACATAAAACATCTTTACTGAAGGGATACCTTTCCCTCATGCCTGACAGAAGTCACCTCCAGAGGCTGAGGGCTTGTCAATGCCCCCTTCCGTAGACAGGGATCCCAGCTGCTTGGCTTCCCTCTAATTCCAGGCTACTGGTCCCATTATCCCAGCATCGGAACGGCCAGATAATGATGTGCTCACCTGGATGGTGACTGAAATCTTTTCACATATCTTGCAGCTCACTCAGGGACAGGGATTGGGTGATGATCTCTGTTTCTCCCTCTTCCTCCTGTTGTCATGACAGTCCTGGTTCGTCATCCCTTACTAAGCAAATAGATTGTGTTGTATATTTCTTCTTCTGTACAGGGGCAACTGACACTGGCATGGGTGGCTGTTCTTTTAGTTCAGCTGCAGTGCCTGTCGGTCTGTTTTCCCCTTCTTCCCCCTGAGGGTGCTGCCTTATATTGAGCAGTGTTTGGTAGATACTGGCCAGGGCACAGCACAGTGCGGTAACTTGTGCCTCTTTGGAACAGCCACAGCATTTTCCTTTCAAATATTCTATCACTTCATCAGGGTCTTGTAGTTGTTTGGGAGTGAAGTTCCAGACCACTGGAGATGAGAAGTTCTCTGGGTACCTGCCTGTATTCTCCCACATGCCATGCCACCAATAACTATCCAGCCTCGGGGAGATCTCTGGGTGATATTCTTAGAACAATTTTGTGTAACCCTAAACAAGACCTGGAACACATTGAGGAGACATAGCAATAGTAGCATGCTGGCTTGAACATCTCAAGGGTATTCAGAATTCTCAAAAGCTGTTGTAACTGGCCTGAAGGAAAAAGGGGAGATGAAAGAGTGGGAGAAGGTATCCCCCCTGCCTTCCCCATAGATTGAGTGTGATTATTAATCAATTCTGAGAGATGTTGTCTGAGGTACAGGCATGACAGCAATTGCACTTACAAATACCAGCTTAACCTCATGACCAGTGATGTTATTGTAGCATAAGTTGATATTACACAGTACAGCAAAATGAGAATCCTGATCCCTCTCCAGAGGTGATAAACAGCACTGCAAGGAATACATACAGCAAGTAAGGGTTTACATACCACAGCCGGTGACCAAACAAAACACCATTGTGACCAGTGACTGTTTAATATAATAAATACGTATAACAAATTTGCCTCAGCACGCTCTGGTCAGATCTGTCATTATCTCAACCCTTTGGGCCCCGCATTGCGCAGCAAAAAGGACTGTTGTGGTTTGGCCCCAGCCAGCAGCTGAGCACCACGCAGCTGCTCGCTCACCCCTACCACCCTGGTGGGATGGGGAGGAGAATAGGAAGAAAAAAGGTAAAACTCTTGGGTTGGGACAAGGACAGTTTACTGGGACTGCAAAGAAAGAGGAAAATAACAACAGCTCTACTTAGAATATACAAAGTGGGTGATACACAATGCAATTTGCTCACTGCTGAAGCCCAACACCCAGCCCATCCCCCAAGCAGCGACTCCTCCTCCCCTGTCAGCTCCCCCCTTATATGCTGAGCATGACTTCATGGTATACAATATCCCTTTGGCTAGTTTGGGTCACCTGTCCTGCTGTGTCCCCTCCCAGCTTCTTGTGAAAATTAACACTATCCCAGCCAAAAACCCGGACATCCATTTGAACGTAAGAAGAGCTTTTTTTACTGTAAAGACAGTCAGACATTGGAACAAGTTGCCCAGCGAAGTTGTGCAGTCTCTGTCCGTGGAGATATTCAACACCAGACTGGACGTGGCTCTGCGCAACCTGCTCTAGGTGATGGTGACCCTGCTCTGAGCAGGAGTTCAGACTAGATGATTTCCAGAGGTGCCTTCCAACCTCAGCAATTCTGTGTTTTTGTATTAGCATGCAGAAAAAAATAGATTAAAAGAGTAATCAAGAATGGACTGCTCTGGGCTATTTGTGGAGCCTGGGAAGTCACAGGCACACACAGTCCTCATGTCCATCCCAGGAGACACCACGTTAGGAACTTTTCCCATGAAACACTGTGTCATGTATGAACTGTACTGTAGTGTTTCAGGGCACCAGAGCTGAGGTCTGATGCTCTCCTAGCTATGTAAAACCTGGAGCTTTGTGAGTTACTGGGGTCAGAGGCACAGAAAGGACAGACCATGAACAACTAGTCCTTTGGCAAAATGCAGCAGAGAGGCCAGCTGCTTTCACTTGCCTTCAGTTTTGGCAGAACATGCTAGAAACGGGTATTTTGATATATGTGGTTAAGCTGTATAAGGCAGTACGCTCATACCATCATGGAAAGGGAATGAAATTGAACAGTCAGTGGAGCTCAGTAGGAATCACACCAGGAGCCTGTGGAAAAGGTCAGTAAAACTTAGCCAAGAGGCTGAGAACAGAGTTTGGATGAAATCTCAGGTCAGCATGTAAATAACCAACATCAGATGGCATTTTCATTGGATATTTATTCTGGAGCCGGTGCAGGAATTACTGTGTGAGTTTCCTGTACTGAATTACACAAGAGGCAGATTGGACAGTCGTTATGGTTTCATTTGCCCCTAAGTTCATTAGGCACTTGCAGGACGAGTGCTGGGCAGTAGGAGCCCCTCTTCCTCGATTTATGGAAATTTCCACTGCATTGGAAAGAAAATGATAATTTTGTGATCAGTCCTCACAAGCCACCTTAAGCAGTTGGCGGGGTGATTTTAATGCTATGGTAGAAAGCTGTAGCATGGTTAAATATTCCACTGAAACAGGATAGCTCTGTAAGGCACTCTGGCCCAGCTCCAAGGCAACTAACCCATCCATCTCCTCCTGGGTGAAGGATCACCTCCTGGCAGCCCTGAGGAATGCTTGCTGGTAGCAGGGATTGCTTGCGGAGAACGGGGGCCCCGCAGCAGCCTTTGGCTGGCCCCTGCAGTCTGGGCTCCGAAAAGATCTGCTGCATCTCAGTTTGTGAGTGGCTCCAGGTTTGTTCTCTCTGGGACAGAGTGGTTTCTGTGAACTCCTCTTGGTTCCTGCTTTCTTAGTCATTTTTGTCAAGTGTGTTGCGCAGGCGGGTTTGAGACCCAAAGCAGCACACTGACGTGGGATTAGTCAAGAACGAGGAGAAACAGCATTTCAAAAGTTGGTATTTTGGAATTATGTCATTGGGTAAGAGCTCTATAAAGAGAATTTACACAACCCTAATTCTTCCCCATAGCAACCCATGTTGTGTAAATAAAGCCGGCCCAGAAGCAAGTGTCTATGCTTTGCAGCCCTTCCCGTTGCATGGCGTACATTTGCTTGGAGGCAGGATGCCTGAAGGGAGGACTGGTGCCTTGTTCTGTCCATGTGAATTTTGAGCCTGTGTCATGGAGGAGCTTGAGCGTGTTCTTGTCCCCTTAGTACTCGGAGGCTTGATGCGGTTTTTAAGAGATAGGCATGTAGGATTTTCTGTAACACGTCAAACTGTTAGTCCATCTTGCGTGTTTGTCTGCCTGCACTAGCAGTTGATATTTGATGATCATTCAGAGGAAATCAGTGTTACAAATAGCACTTTTGCTAAATAGAGGTGGTGGTGGTGGGTTGAGAGGCACATCCACAGTTCCTCCGCAAAGAGAGATGAGGGCTGGCATTTAGGTTTAGAGGCAAATGAAGCTTTGGGCGTAGATTTGGCGTTGTCAGCATCTGATGAGGAATTTCAGATGTTCTTGAAGAATATCCTGAAATTCCAGTTGCTTTTTGCTACCATTTTTAATCATTTGATCCTGTGTAAACCTGAACCAGAAGCTGTAGTTTTGAATTTTGAATCAGAATCGTGCAAGTAAACTTGTACACAGGGATTACATCCAAGTTCCTGAAATTCTTGGAGTAGTTTTAAAGCCTCATCTAAAACCCATTAACATTAATAGAAGGACTTCATCTGACTCAAAATTCAGTCATCAAATTGTTTCTAATCTGAGGTACCTAGAAAGCAATTCCAAAGCAGTACCTCAAACCTGTCCTGCACTGTCCGTTCTTCTTTGTTATTTAGACAATTTGTTATATTTCTCTGGTTTTGATATTTATCAGTATGCCTGCTTTTGTTTCCTCCCCAGCATAGCTGTCTGATAACTGTCGTGTTGTCCCACATTTAGGGGTGCCTCTGTCTTCATGGTTTTGTTCGGTGTCAGAGCGGGGCATCCCTTGCAGTGCCCTGGGAAGACCAGTCGTTCTGCTACTCTCAAGAATGTAGGCAAATGAAAATAATTTAAACAAATCATGAGATATTTCTGGAGTGACCTTCAAGAGTGTCGGTTTAGCTTGCTTCCTTGCCTTGAGGTTGTGTCAACCCTACCTGTACCATTTCTGGTGAATGTTTGTCCAGCCTGTTCTTTATCTTAATTCCTCTCTTCCTTTAGTCTTGTCCCTAGACTGCCTCCAGTCACCACTGAAACTGATAGCGTAGGGTAATAATTTTGTCGCAATGCTGACACAGACCATGGAAACAATACATTTTAGCAGGAGAGGATTACTGCCTTTGAGGTGAATTCAGGAGAAGAAAATGGCCACTTTGAGCAAAATGGCAAGTAGAGAAATAAAGAAGGAGTGGGATTTTTTTCATGGAAGCAGTGGATGACATTTTCTACAGCACAAAGTTCCACAGAACTTGACTGAAAATGAAGTTGCAGGCAGGTATTTTGGGAATGCTACATCTACATGGATGTGGCAAGCTGTTGAGTCTTTAGGAAAACCCCCACGCAAGATAAAAGGAATAATGCAGTAGCTCTGTTCGGTAAAGCAGTCACAAATGCTGACTTACAGGTCTATTGCACAGTTGAAGTTCAGCTTCACATCCTAGACAGCTCCTGTATAAAAAAAAAAATCTCTTGGAAAGCTCTTTGAGCAGCCTGTGTGCTGCAGTGTTTGATCAGTTGAGAAAAATGCACTTACCAAAGCTTTCCAAAAGCTGCATGGATAACCTCGTTGAACATTCTCGGGCACAATCTTGTTACAAAAAGAAAAACAGATGGCAAAGACTGCTGAGCATAGAATTGCCATTTTAGTTATTTATTTATTTTTGCAGGGACCTCCCTGTGCTCAGAGGAGAGAAGCCTCACACATATGTTACTTCTTATTCATTGCATTTATTCAGATACCATGGACATCAAAGCACCAGACCAGTTCATGGTTGAAAGCCTTTAGAAACGTGCTGCTTTTTGCAAGAAGTCCTTCCTTGCTGCCATTAACAAAGATGTGGTATGTACGAATAAACGTGGGCAGGAAGCTGCTCAGGTCTGTCTCCGAGTGCAGTGCATATGATTTGCTGCACTGAGCTAGTGATATATGGGAGCAAACGTTCGTTAGCTTTAATTAACTTGTTACCACAGTAGAACAGGCCTTTATTGCCTTTTGTGTCTCTAAGGGCATGGCTTCGTCAGTGCCTCCAGACGGAGAGGAGAGTGCCAGGAATACCACTTGCAGTGATCATAACCAGGTGGAACATCTGCTTTTCATGCTAGTCACCTGGAGGGCCAGATAGGAAATTTTTTAAGTTGTTGCTGTTATTTTTATTAAAAAAAAAAAAAAAAAAAAAGCAGACTATATGCAGAGCTGCAGAGTGTGAGTCAGCAGTTGAGGATGCGGTCACTGGGAGTGAATTGGTAGAAACCCACGTAGATGTTCCAGGATTAAAGGTATTTTTGTTCCAAAAATAATGTCACATGTTACCATTTACTGAAAAAAACAAGAGAGAAAAAAAAAAGAAAAGCATGAAACTGGAGTCCAAGGAGTAGCACATTATTTTGATCTTAAAAGCAGGAATAAAAATAAAAACTTAGACTTGTATTAAAACACCTGATTCTGTGCTCTTCTGTCAACCTGCCAATTCTTCCAAATGCTGTAAGTATTGTAGTTCAAGCAATCCAAACATCTTGATCTCCCATCAGTAAATGGTTTGATGCAAATCCCATGTTTGAAAGACAACGACTGGCAAAAGCCTGGCTTGATAAATGCAATACCATGATGTGAATTACTCAAATAGCTTTAATCTTGGTATGACTGGAAGCAGCTCTTTTTAACACTGGCTGTGGCTGTTTTGAGAAATCTGTTGCTGTGCGTGAAGAACGTAAAAAGTGAAAGACTGTTTGCTTCTGATGGCAGTATCTTACAAGGAGGCAGATGCGGAGTCAGCCCGTGCGCAGCACAACGTACACTGCAATTGCAAGGCAACTGCCACGCGTTCTGTAAATTAAAGAGTTGAACTTGCCAGCAGTTAATGATTTTAACTGCACAGCTATTACAGCCGTAATGTTGAAAACATATTTTATTATTTAAAAGCTTCTGCACGTGTTTTGTGTGGTTAAGATGACCTGCAAAAGAGTAGCAGAATAGAAAGCATTTCTCCCCGCTTTGCTGTGGAAGGTAGCAGTGCCAAAATCATGGTCTTTATCATATGTTCCTCAAAGCAGCGGTATGTGCTCTTCTTCTCAGGCTTCATTTAAGTCAGTGTTGCCTTCTTCCCCTGAAAAACAAAATGCCCTGCTCTTTCCCTTTCCCCAATCTAATCCTTAAGGTCTCCTTAGGCAGAAGAGGAAGGTGAGGAGGGATTCAGTTGCAGGGTCGGAGATGTGGGGATGGTCAGGAGAGGACGTCTCCATTGCTCCGGGCCCCTCGTGGCTGTAACGTCCCCGGGCAGGGGATTACAGCTGCGCAGCCAAAGCTGGGCCGGACACCTCCGCTGGCTGCAGGCCGTAGCCGCCCTTCCACGCTGGCATCGGCTCCTGAACTTCCTCTGCCTCCGGCTTGGCAAGTGCAGATAAGCAATAGTTTGCAATTGTTTCACTCCAGCACGCGCTGGGTTGAACCAGAGGCATTTCTGGAGCTGCCTTACGAGCTCAGCCCCGTAATTTTGAAGTATAGTGCAACTGGCAGCAATGTCATGGGCTTTCTCACTCAAATCCAGCAATGCATCTCCACGTGCATATCCTCGCAAAGCTTTCAGGAGGCAGGCGATACTTGCCAGATAATCTTGTGGCGCAGGAGGATTTCGTGATTTAACTAGGGCAATGGAAAATTTTAGTGGCAGAAGCAAGATTTGAATGTTATCTTCCACAAAACAGGTTAGTGCCCCAGTCTTCCTGTGTGAAATACATTTCCTATACCTAGAGGGCAACAGCAGCAAGCTGTTATTTGGTGAGTGAGTCTGGAAGTGAGACTGTCTGAGTGCCCAGGGTAGTTAGATCTGCTCATGTTTTCTCTTTCCTGAGTGCAGTGCTCTGCCTTTTCTTCTGTCATACTTCATGTACTTTCTGTTCTGCAGCCCATTGGCAGAGTTTGCGAACTCACAGACAGCAAAGCCATGCAGTTTCACAAAGCGGTGAATCAGAGTTGTAACTGGAGGAAGAATGGAGTAATTTATGTCTGCACACACGGTCTCTAACTTGTGATTTATCCCTGGAGGAAGTGAGCAATCGTACTTGCAGGGTTTTGCACTAACCAGAAATGGAAAGGTTTGCAGGGCTCCCTCTGTAATACCAAGTTTCCTAACTTCTTGAATCCTTTTAACTCCAAGAGTGTTGTTCTGA
The DNA here is from genome assembly GCA_013400195.1 of Aramus guarauna. NCBI lineage: Eukaryota > Metazoa > Chordata > Aves > Gruiformes > Aramidae > Aramus > Aramus guarauna. The sequence goes on along the minus strand of VXBL01006133.1, from coordinate 708,195 downwards.
TCTTGATCTGAGGGCAAGGAGGTCACTCTTTTCTGCCTGTGCCTTTTATTGACTTAAATAAGTAACCAGAGAAACTCTCTTGGCGCCCAGCTCTACCCTTGAGTGATTTTTTTGGTAGTTTCTCTGGCCTCCTGTCTGTGATTCATGACTTGACCTAACCTTCACTCACCCCTACAGCCAGAAACCATTGGCTGTTCCTTTTCACTTTATCCCTCCCCCACATCTCTGTGTTTAGGAGGTCGGTTTACACCTCGTCTTTATGCTTTGTACGCTTGGTGTTTTGGGGCTGCATGCGTGTGCGTGCGGAAGACCAGGAGGCGGGCGTTGCTTCCCCTGCAGCGTGGCACTGGCAGTAGGGCTTTGCTCTGGTCAGGGTGCGTGACAGGCGTGCAAAACGCTCTAAATCCCCAGAGCATGACGCAGCGCTGCCTTGGCCAGGGGACAAGGAGATGGCCGCTATGAGGCTGCAGCCATGAGACCGTGCTGCCTGGGGTGCACAGCACATCATGGCACCTTGTCCCTCTGATCTGGTATTTGGTTGCTGGACCACAAGCTGGCTGCCCGTGACACCCAGCGTCATGTGGCGGGGTGAAGGCGCTCCCCGTGCTCTACCTGTGTGAGCGAGGTGTGAGACTAACCGGGGCAGGAGGCAGAGCTGAGTTGCGTGTTCAGGGCAGGAGGCTTGATGCATATGCCTGTGAGAAACTGCAAATAGCTCCCTGACTTGAGCTCTTATGTCACGTTTCAAGCAACGTTCCCCAGCATCTTTTGGACTATTATGTTTGCAAGGCACCTAATGGGAATATTTGGGTGTATTGGGTACTGCACCTGCATACCTGGGAAAGACCTCAAATTGCATTGAAGTCCTGTGGGATAACTGCAAGTTGAAAAAATTCAACTAGGATAAGAGGAGAAATAAGACTGTCCAAGAGAGGGTTAAAACATCATGCTGTGCTGAGGGGTCTGTGGGCGCTGTGGGTAATGAAGAACAAAACCCTGCTTCGTACCTGCCCGTTTTTTCTTGCCCTGTCCCTGCAACAAAAGAGGAGGTGGACGGTCTCGGATCAGAAGGAAAATGCTTTTTGTGCAAACCAGCCTGTGGACCTGCTGTTTCCAGAAGCTGCTGAGTGGAATCATTTAGCAGGGTTACAAAAGGGCTGGATAGCATGTGGGCGTTAATAGCATTTGCAGCTATGTAAGCAGCAGTAACAACAGCAGAGTAATCAAATCTCATCCTTCAGAGGGGAAGCTGATCACCTGAGTGGGTCTGGGATTTCCGCCTTGCACAATTGCCAGGTACCTTCACAGGCTAATTGAAACGTCGAGTGTCGGCTGGGGCATGACAGTGGCTTGATGGATCTAATCTCCAAACAGAGCAGCTCTTGTCATGCTCCTGCCCTGAGGCCTCATAGCTCCCTGGGTACTACTGTCTGTTATCTCTGGCTGCGACTATCTGCTTTTTCAATTATTTTTTTTTTTTCTTGAGCTGGACTTCAAGTGCATTGCTCTGGCAGAATCATAACTGCTGGATGTGAGCTCATCTCCACTTGCTGTTCCTGCATCTTCCTCTGCTGCCTTTTAACCTAAGAGCAGTAAAAGCCATAGCTGAGAAGAGACAGGCATGGCCCTGGGCCCTGAGTGGACCCAAGGCAAGAAACATCTTCATCTTATTTCCTCTTGTCACAGCTTCTCTGTCCCTTAACGGTTGGTCTGCTGGCTGTGCAGGCAACTGGCTCCAGACCGGCTGCCTCTTCCGAGACTTCCTGCTGTAGGCTGCAGCATGTGTCTCAGCCTCCTCTTCAGCCTCTTTTCCTTTTCTTTGTGTCCACCTGCCTCTATTTTCAGAAGCAAGCTCAAGCCCTGAGGGCTTCCCATCTGAAATCCAGAGGGGCAGTTGAGGCTTAGCCCCAGTGGGCATTTGAGACCTCAGCAGTCAGCTGCCGGCTTGTCTGATGGGAACAGGAAGAAAAAGGACCCCTTTCTCTGAAGAAGAACCACCATCATATTTCTGGGCAGCAGCTGACCCCTTTGAAGCTTGAGCCTTGGACCACCAGTGCACAAAAAGAGAAAGAAAGGTGGATCTGTGCTTGTGGAAAGGAGGTTGGCCAATATCTGGTTGTAGACATAAGGAGAATGTTCTGGAGGTTGGAGAGAGGATAAAAAATGCAGTTTGGGTGCGCTCTGGGCAAAACCCCTGTCATTGCCATGAATCTGTCTGCCCTTCTGCCCCTCCACCGTTCTGCCTTGGAGAACATATTGCTCATCAGGTCTCTCTTGACACAAAATCGTACAAATCTCCCCGCTCACCATGCTCTGGTGCCAGCTGCATCGTCATGGGCAGGGATGGTGAAGGGTCGGGTCTGGTGTCACACTGTGCGTGGTATAACTGCAAGCTGCTGGAAGCATGGATGCTGCTCTACTCTGCCTACAGCAGCATCCCCCTCCCTGGGGTCTGCTGTGGTGCTTGTGTGGCCACCAGCCACACCATGGCAAGCTGGCCCACTAGAAAGCCATGTGCCGTTCTTTCCTCTGGGCTGGATTTTGGGTGAATCACTGCCCTGAACCATCCCTTATGGCCATAGGGAGGCTGGTCCTGATGCCAAGGAGGGGGAGTACGTGGCAGCAAGGCTGGCTGCTGTTTCTCGCAAGCTGTGCCTGCATCAGGGTTGCCTTCCTTGGAGGTGTTTGGGCTGAAAAAATAGCCTTGGAAGAAAACTAATGTCCTTTGGGAAGTATGGAAAGGGCTTCGGGAAGTGATGCCCAGAGGAGAGAAAGGCCAGGAGGTGGCTGGTATGTGTGTCTGATAGGCTAATGGCAACAAAACCTGGCCCCAAATCTTCATCTATTCACCAGGCTGTGGGACAGGCTCTTCCCAAGCCTTTGATTTCTGCCTTTAGTTTTTTGCCTTTTCCCATCCTCACCAGAACCGGTTTTGTAGAGGGGCTGGAGCAAAACCATCAAAGCTAATAGTTCTGGCATTCCCTCTTAGTAATACTGAAGTGTTTGCTGAAGTATTTTACTTCCTGCCTACTGCTTTTTTCCAGGCGTATTCTTGTTGACTTTAAATTGTCGTTAAGAAAGTGCTCCAGCCAGCCAGGCTGCTGAGCAGTGCTCATGGGGAGCTGGAGGACAGGCTGAACCTGTGGCAGAACCACCACGCTCTGGTGTTCTTGAGACAGAGCAGTGGACATAGCTGCAGGGCTCTGCTCTCCTCATGCAGGAAGGGATACCAGCAAGGAGATATCTTGAATCCTGTGGCCTGTGCTGGGGAAAAAGCCTTGGTCAGCAGTTGGCCTCATGAGGTCTCCTGGCTGCAGGAAGTTGGAGGAGCTATGTCTCTTTTCTATAGCTCCCTCCCTCCTCTTAGGGAGGAAAGCATAGGCAAAGCCAGGTCCTTCTCCAAGGGTGCCCCATGGAGATCCCCAGGGAAAATCCAATCTTTTGAGTAGGAACTGGAGTGCCAAGAACTTTCTCTGAGGGGAGCATTTATCCTATTATTTTCTGAAAAGCATTTCCTACCACATTGGGGAATTAGCCTGCCAAAGTACAAATTACCCAACAAGGAAATCAATACCTCCAGATTAATTCCTAACTGTTTTGTCTCCTCCCTGTTTGGCTGATGTAAGTGTTAGATAAATATTTGTACAACACAGAGTATCACCCCCACTTTCCTCTCTTTTCCAAGGGTCAGAGAAATATCAGCCATTGGCACTTGAGTGCAGCCGGGCTTCTTTGTTTGCTACGAGGCGGGCTCCGTGCCAGCCCTGCACAGGAACCCGAGTGCAGATGAGCTCCAGAGTCGCTGCGGTGGAGCGGCTGGCTGCGGTGGCCAGCATCCTCTTCCCTGGAGAGGCGAGTTCCTGACGCGTTGTCCTGAGCGTATTCTGCAGAGCAGTGAAGTCCCGAGTTTAACAACGAAACCAAATGATCTTTTTCTTTCACAAAAGAAAAAAAAAAAAAAAGTCTTTTGGTGGCCTCCCTCTGTGTATGTCCAGGAGTGAACCCACTTTTGTTACATTTTTGTTATTTTATTCTTCTTTTACTTGATTCCTCTCTAATTTAGCCAGTCCCACTCTTCTGGGTCTCTCCTCTGAAGAAAGTGTGGTTCCCTCTCCCAGTAGTACAATGGGCCCTCGAAGTAGCGAGTGCTGAATTTCATGCGAACTACAAAGTCTGTTTCATCCCCATTGCATGTGGAGCCATGTGCCCAGCTGCAGGACGCTCAGAAACAGTGGTTCCTGTCCCATTCCTGTGAACGAGGTGGAAGCTCACCAGTTATACTTTATTTTATGCGAAGGAATTTCTCCTTCTTTCCCATGACAGTCAATCCCTGAAGCACGAGATACGCTTAGCTGCATTAATCAGTACATTACTCACCCAGAGTGTCTGACTGAAAAGTGTTCTGCATAAGATAAATATTGATGTTGATACTTTTAGTCATAGACTTAAACCTGTAGCTTCAGATCAGAATCTGGGGGTGGGAAGACCTAGATCAAAAATTTGTGGTAGTTCAGCATCTAACAGGGCCTGAATGAAACCCACGCTTCTAAGCCAACACTGATGTCAGGGAAGCATGACACCCTTGTTGCCTCTGAGTCTTGTCTCTCAGTTGCATCTCTTACTACTTAACTTTCACATTTTCCACATTTCTTGCACTTTTTTTTTTTTTGTTAATTGTGCTCTTTTTTCACCACATCATAGGAGGCAGCTTCAACATCTTCGCTTTCTCCTCACCTCTGCCAGACCCTGCAGCACCCAGATGTGGGAGCAAGCAGAGACAGAGTTTTGTAACCTACAGTGTTTGTAGGTGCAATAACAGCCCAACACAGCCCTTAACACAGCCAGGGAGGGGGGGTCTGTCAAAGGGTCGGTTGCGAATTCTAGTTCCTGAGGTTGTTTTGGATTTTCCTTGGTCTCTTCATAGCTCAGAGATGTTTTGGAGTTAGGATCTATGTCATGTGGCTTGTAAATGCCCCCTCCAAAGCAAATTGATGGAGCATGCTCCTACTTAAGCAAGTGAGTCTCCTGTGCTGCTGGGTTGGGTGGGCAGGATGCAGAGGGGTGGGTAGGGTGAAGATACGGGTATGCTGGCTCCGAAACAGTAGAGGTTTCCCCAGTAGCAGGCTGTGTTCCCCTCAGAGCACGTCCCTGCCACTTCTAGCAGCGGGAGCAGTGCAGAGGGCCCAGACCATTCATCTCAGTGCTCAGATTTGAAGCTGGTGAGATGGTTCCCTTTATGTACCAAGGCAGCCAACTTCTCCGGACCTCCTAGAGCTTTGGGGATGATTTCCATTTTTAAAGAAAATGGGCAGAGAACCTGGCTCCGCTCCCTGGTATGTGGATATTAAGCTGGCCCACCACCAGCCTGGGAGAAGCAAGTGCCTATGGAGATTTTGGCACTTGCACTCTTTACAATTAAGCTGTCGTGCAGTGCAGGCGCAGCACTGAGCTGCTGGCAAGTTGGTTAGCTGCTGACTCAATGCCAAAGTGTTCAGCAGATCTGAAAACCACATAGTGTGAGCCACTGTTAACACTGCTGGGAGGCCTGAGCTCTGCTCATCAGCAATGTCTCGTTAGTGATACGGACGGTGGTTACAGAGAGCTACACGGTTGTGCTGCATCTGCTCGTCTTTGTCCCTCCTAAGCCCAGGAGGTCAATGGAGTTACAGAAGTAAACCAAAATTGATCCTGGCTCCTGGATCAGACAGACTATGAGGGGAGAGGGCCTCAAATGAAGTTGCTTTGCACCTGGAAGCTGACTTCATTTAAATAGCGGTGTTCTTAACTGCATCACTGCTAATGTTTTGGGCATTACAGATGAATGTCCCATCAGGTGCATTCTTTGCTATCATTTCCTTCAAGAAAAGAAGATTGAAAGCTTTTATTGTGCAAATAGGTTTATATTCAGAATAATATTCTTTTTGTGGTTAAACTAATTAGTAAGCTGGTTATTGTCTTATTTTTCTTTGGGATTGCTAGTTAAAAAAAAAAAAAAGATGTTCTTTAGTTTGACCAGTAGGCTTATCTGAGAGATCTACAAAGAGGTTCCCAGTCCTCTGGTGATTAATGAAATCTCTGACGTGTATTTTAGAACTATGATGAATCTTTAATACAACAAATTAATAAGAAGGAGAGAAGAGCTTTTAAGGAAGACAAAGGCAATTCCTCTTTCCATCTCAGTCTGCCAACTCTGAGGAACGTAAACAACTCCTGGTCTCTGCTGGACCGTTCCAGAGTGTTAGAGGTCTCTCAGCCTTGTAAAGGACTGCTGCGGCTTTTTTTTTTTTTTTAAGCCTGCACTCTGACATCTCTTTCTGTTTCCTCTGCATAGGATATGAAAGCTGGAGGGAGCTGGCCAAGGCTCTGGCAGACACAAATGTCCCAGGTGGGGACCCAAGCCTTCAGTTTTATTACCCACAGAAGCTGGGACACCAGGTGAGGAGGCTTGGGATGTCTTCTGAACGTTTAGAAGGGCAGACCTTCCTGTCTGATGCTGGCCCCAAGAGACAGCTCTCTCGTCTCGCAGGAAAGTGAGCATGCCACGGGGCAAAGTCTGAGCTGACTCACAGCAATGTGAATGTACAATGACTCCACTGTAGTCATTTAAGTTAATTTAGATGTGCTAAGCCGCAGTGGTGGGCTGAAGCTGGCTGGGTATGTGGCACAGGAAGGTAGCACTAAGCAAGATGGAAGCAGATGGGAAAAAAAATAAGGGAGAATGACCTAAGTTTTAACTCTGTGCTAGAAAACAGTTATAAAGTGCTGGTATCCTTTCTCCTCAGTAGCTCACCATGGAAATTTGCTGTCAAAAAACACAGGGAACATTTTCACCCCACTATGGCCGTGATAGCTGGCCTGTCCTTTGGAGAGGGAGCTTGGGAACTTGCTTTTTTCCCACATGCTCTTGTGACCAGATTTGAGCCCTCTTGTGCAGGTGTCAGTGCCAGGTCGTTTATCAGGTTATTTTGACTTTCCTCTACTTGTATTTCAGAACCAAGAGCTGCAAAGAGGTGGGAGGAATAAATCGAATCATGCAGCTGTGGACAACCCTGTCCCGTGGATGCCAGAGGTGGGTGCCTTTCTCCATCCTTTTGCGTGAGGGAGCTGTAGCTAGAGACCCGTGCAGCGAGAATGGAAGGCAGGGACCTCTGCCTGGAAATTCATTTGCTTCACTAGAAGTCCGTTCCCTATCACGTCCTCCTGGCTTAATGACACTTACAGACCTGACTAATCATCTGGAAAGACAGGAGTATCCAGATTCCTGATAATTTGGCGTCTCCACCAGCTGTCAAGACACCAAGCACCCACCCACAATTCCCAGAGAGCAGGCAGCCCGCTACCTTCTGGAAAGGTGAAGTTTATTCAGGGCCGGGAGTGTGTAGGGCCAAGCATTCAACAAGCAAATACACAACTGTGGCATGCAGAAGTGTCGGGCTCCGCTCTTGCTCTGGTATTTGTTTGCTATCCAACCCCTGTGTGCCATACTAGAGATTTCTCCACTTCACTGACACTTCTGATGAACAGAGACCTTCTCTGGTGACCCTTGAAGACTGGGGTAAACATTCCCTTTGTTTCCTTCATGCCTCGTTTACTCTTTCCTCCCGTGTTCCCTTATCTCACCATTCCTCTTCAGATAAGGGAGCAATGCAGCCTGCTGATAATGAGGGACACCAGCCAGGGGGCATTTAGCTAATGGAGTCAGCTCACTAAATTCCTCAAGGTGATTAGAGACCTGCACAAATTAGGAGGGCCTCTGTGGCTCCCCTGGAGAGGGAGCAGGCTGCTGTCCCGGTACTCGGGCACCAAATGATCACAGGGCAGCAGAGGGAAAGTGCCCCCTCCAGCCATCGCACTGAGCAGTTTAGGTCCCTGCAGCATGAGCTAAAGCTTTCCTGGGAGCAGCCAGCACCAGTCACCCTCCGGTGCCCAGAACCAGACCAGACCATTGATCTGTTCTGCTGCATTGGCTCTGGCGAGTGCCGGTCCCAGCTGGAGCCTGGGGGCTCCTCCGGCCGCAGGGCCTTGCAGGCAGCGTGCGGGCAGGGCTGCCTCCCAGATGAGCAGCTGCTGGCGACAGGCCGGGGGGATGTCGGGGCCAGGACTGCTGCTGTGCACAGAGACGACACGGAGCATTTACTGCTCCCCTCTCCCACGGCACCAGGCAATACAGGCTCTGCGTGGTATCCCCCAGCTTCTCTGAGGCTTTGCCCAATGTCTCTGATTCCCTCCCTGGTGATTTCTCAAAAGCGTGTTAGTCTTGAAACCTGCAGGCTGCGGTGTGCAATGAGCCTTTACTGGGTTAGAAACGCAGCTCGGGGGGGACGTGCTGCGGCTTGGGTGAAGGTATGTGTTGAGCACAGGGCTGATCTGCAAAGCCCTCTGCATTGCTGGTGGGATGACTTCACGCCCTTGCATGCTGTCACGCCAGGCAGGGCACCCACCAGCCTGAAAACCTGCCGCCCCAGTGTGGTGCTGCCAAGGGGGGGAGCGAGCAGAGAAGTGTTCTGGCCAGGGGGAAGGGGTAGGACTTGAGGTGTGCTGTGTGGGATGGCCCCACGCCTGGAAAGGTGCTGTGTGCCTCCAGCCTTGTTCCGCACTGTTCCCTGTTGGGGAGGAGAGCTCTGCCAGGTAGCAGGTCAGACCAGCTGCGTTGGGGTTTGTGGGTGCCCGAGTCCCCAGTCATGCCCTGTGTCGGGTGTTGTGCAGCAGATGTGCTGTTATTCCCGGGACGTACAGGTAACAGACTGGGGAGCTGGTTTGGGTGGCCTTGCCCCACTCACACACCCTGCTGTTCTCCCCCATCAGCCCTGCTTTCTACCGCTGCTCCTGTGAAGCACCCATCTCCTTCACCAGGTTTTTCTTTGTCTCTGTGAGGCAAAATTTCCTGCCCTTGCTGCCCTGTACGCGGAGGGTGAGCAGAGCCACCCTGACTGAAGCAGAGGCCAGTGGTCGCCAGCTGCAGGAGATGGAGAGGGATCCACAGGCACAGCTCTGTGTAGAGCTGCTTGCTGTCCTCTAAACCACCAGCTGAAATTTCTCCTGACCTAGGGATTAAGTTTTTCTGTAACTCTGCCCAAATTAATTGCCCAGTGTCTATGATCCCATTGTGCCCTCCTCACAGCATCTCTAAGAACTTAATTGCAGCCTGATTGCTGGGGCAGGGGGTGGCAGGTTGCCTCCCACAGGTCAGGGAGCTGGGCTTTGTTGGAGTAGAGAGGTATATTCCTGACAAACATAAATAATTAACATGGTTGCAGGGTGAGATGGCAGCCAGCATGGCCAAAAAAGGGCAGGTTTCAATTTTCATCTTTCAGTTTCAGGAGATGAAATCGGCGGTTTGTCTTCAGCCTTGGATAATGCGGTGGGAAAGCGTGTGTGTGTAGAAAACTTCTAATGAAGTTATACCCTGTGTATGGGGGAAAGCAGGGTTCAGCCTCACCCCGGGGTTCCTCAAGGTGCCTGTGCACATGTTCCCTACCCTCACTGTCCCTTCCAGGCGCCAGAGCAAAGTCTTCCAGCTCCTAGCATCACCCGCTGCCTCCTCAGGCTGGAGAGATGTGGGGTGTTTTGTTTCATTAATTCAGAAAGGTGCCCCGGCTATCACGAGGGCGAACCTGTGCGGTGGGACCGTGAGCCATTTGGCACTGCTGTGGGTGTGCGGGGAAGATTTTCATAAATGGGCCTGGTTAGCCCGATCGTTCTCATTGACCGCTGCAAAAGCCTCTGTTCGGCTCTGAGCGCAGAAAGGTCTGGGCAGCCTTTGGGGGGCATTTAAAATGTGTGTCTCCCCCTTCATGTCTGCGCAGGCTCAGGACTTCGTTCTGAGGAAGGAGGTGTGAGGGATGTCCGTGGGCATAGCCCCTTGCAGGCAGCGCCTGTATAGATGCACAGGTGCTGCATGAAACCAGGGTGTTGTGCTAGGGCGTCCTCCTGCTACCAAACCTGTCCTAAGAAGAAGCATCTGTTCCTCAGAGGACTAAAAGACATTGCTGCTTGCCCTGTCCCCGCCCACGTCCCTTGCTTGCCCGCTCGTGCCTGTCAGGGCTCATGGGACGGGGGGGCTTTATTGCGAACTTGTCTTGATGGATTCCCGCAAGTGCCCGGCACTGCGGAGCTTGCAGCAAAGCCCAGCTGCTGCTGCTGCTGAATGTCACCCAGTCAGGGGAGCTGGGCCAGGCAGGAGGAGGGGCCGCGGCCGCCCTGCGGAGACAGAAGAGTCTTATGAACTCAGGAGTTTCCAGTTGGCAGCACAATGTCGCCTTTCTTCCCTGGCTCAGGCCCTCTCTGTGCCCCGTTTATCATTCCCGGCGCTGCGCGTTCCCTGGGCTGCACGCAGCTACGCAGCTGATTTGCCTCCGTGATGCCACAGCCGCCTGGGATTAAATTAGGAGAGACCTTTCTTCTCCACCCTGCTCCAGTTACATGCAGTGCAGCAGGTCATATCTCCGCTACTGCGATCCTCCTGGCTTTGCTGCTTGCCCCGGCCGCTGCTGCTGCTTCGCCTTCCTTCCCTGGGGCTCCTTGCTGGGCATGTGGCGTTTGGGCTGGGAAGAGACGTCTGTGCTCTCTGCATGCCTGATCCTCCTTTACGGTCTGTTTTCCTAGGAGGGGCTGATAATCTAAAATCGCTCGCTAGAAGGAAGCGGAAATACCAAAGTCTCTTAACGCAAAGCCAGGGCTGCAGGCAGGCGTTAATTCAGCATGCTCAGCGGGAAGGGTCGGCGCTGGGGCTCGGAGCCCAGCCGCACTCCTGAAGCTGCGGAGAAGCAAGGGCCTGTCCCAGCTCCTGCCCCCCTGCACTTGTTAAGGTTCAGCTCTCCCTTCCCCCGGGCTCCGCAGTCGCTTTGTGCCCGTGGCGGTGTGCACAGGAAGGCATCCTGCCCAGACCTCCTTGGGAAGAACAGCTCTTGTGCGTGTGCTGACGGTGCCCTTGGTGCACGACCTGTGCCCGTTTTGGATCCGACCCGGGTTCTTGCAATGCTGCTGTTTCAGCAGGGTGGAGATAAGCAACCGGGTGGTGGGGTTGGGACAGGGAGGAAGCCAAGGGCCTGGAGGAGCCCTCTGAAAAGGAAGGTGCAGACCGTGTAATACCAGCTCCCATTGAAAGCCCGGACTCTTGGCTTCTACTCCTGGTTCTGGTCAAATCAATCTGTCCAAAGTTTTAAAAACAGATGTTTTTAAAGGGAGAAGGGAAACTTAACTCGTTGCTTACCAGGTCCTAAATTTCCAGCCCTTTGAAAACCAGGGCTGGGTAGTTCCAAGATGGGAAGTCAAACTCAGTAGCCGTGTTTTAGAAATTCCCTTGACATTTCTCAGGAGCTGTGTGCATGAATTGGGAATGACGGTGCCGTTTATCTATTGCTGCACTCTGCAAAAGCCCCAAGCAGGAGATTTTTACTGCATGTGGCAGAGGAGACCCAAATAGCAAACGGAGGAATTTGTCAGCTGCCTGAAATGGGCAGCCATGAGTTAAGTTGGAGGGGCAGAGGTGATAGGGTTTCAAAACAGCTGCTGCACTGATGACTCCCGGGGGCCTAAAATTAAAGCCTAGCTCAGTTTTCAGTCCCAGAGCAGAGCTTTGGGCAGCCGGCACTTATCTGTCAATAATGTTCTTCTTTTCCCTTTCAGAGGATGCAGAGTAAGTTAGGCTGCTGTAGCTCAGGAGAAAATCTGTTGCTTTAGAAAAGACTCTGAAACCGCATGCAAGAAATGCTTATTGTTTACCAGTTAATTATTTCTAATAACTGTGAGTGCAGGAAAGTGAAGTGACCTCATTAGCTCCTGCCAGAATCTCCTCTCAAATGGCTTTGTAAAGACTTTGGAGACAGACATGTCAGGCTAGAAATCTCAGGGACCATCACTTACAGCATTGATGGAGCACCTAGTACAGTGGTGTCTGCCTTATTTTTTAGTAGGCTGCCCTTTCCCTCATACTGCCAAACTCTGCAGTGAAGTATTGTATTAGAGTGGGACTGGTCCAAGTTTCTTCTGCAAACGTTTGAGCAAGTCTAGCCACTCTTCTGGGACTTCCCTCACAAAGATCTGTTTTGGCATTTGGGCTACTCCATGCCAAAGCCAGCCCAGCTCCATTGCAGTCCCAAGCCTTGGGAGCATCCCCACCGTCTGTCTTTGCCAGGAGGGGACGGCAGCACCAGCCTCTCCACAGTGTGGGAGTGTTGTGCTACATTTGATAGAGATCTGAGCCTGCTATCTGCAGTGTGCAAACCATTTTTTAAGAAGAAAAACCAGCATCACTCGTGGATAGCAGCAACCTGACTGGCTGAAGACACGGTTTCTGGCAGTGACTCGCTGTGGGAGCCTAGCCTGTTCACCTCACTTCATGTTCCACAAGAAACAGCAATTGTCATTTTTTGATTTGGCTGAGAAAGATAGCGTAAGACCCTTGGGTGTGAACCTGGATTTGGCCACAGGGCATGGGACTGCCCAGCAATTTTGTACAGTTCAGTGTCTGTCACATTTGCAGTGATTTATTTGTATCACAAGTCTCTGCAGAGTCCCAGGTTTCTCTTGGCTGCATCCATCACCCCGAGCCCTCTGTGTAGTTCCTCTCTGATTTTGTGCATCATCACTCTGGGGAATTACATCCACTTTGTCTCGCTGCTTCTTCTCTTGCCTGATGGGCAGAATCCAGTCTGAGGGATGTCAGCAGAGGAGGAAAGAAGAGGAGATAATAGTGGGGGCTTGCAGACATCAGTCAAGCCCTGGCAGTGTGGACACCAGTAAGAGAGGGCTGACGAGAGACTACTCAAGAACAGCAGAAGTTGTGAATGTGTTTTGCCTGGCACACAGAGATGGTTTTCACGTGCATGACTAAAGCGCACAGCTCACGAGGAGCACTGCTGCATAAGCTGGTGCCAGGCCAAGTCAGCTCCGTGTCCTTCCTTCAAGCCACGGTTTATTGCAAAATGAAACCCCAACCCGGTATCCTGGGAAAAATAACTCCACGAAGCGGTTTCTCTCCCAGGAGTGCACAGAGGGCTTGGGTCCTCCTCCACTGTGCTGCTTCAACCCTGCTAGAGACTCCCCAGCCAAAACTAAGAATTTGCTGCCATCTGTAGACATTTGGGTGCCGTTCAGGCGCTTTCCCCAGCCCTGCTCACACAGCCCTTATATAGGCAAGACAGCTGTGGCAAAACCTTCCCGGTCCCAAGGCAACTTATTCCTTTCTTCAGCATTTCCCCATCTCAGATAGCTTCTACAGTCTCCAACTTATTTATTCTCCGCTGTTGTATGCCGGACCTGCGAGGAGCATTTCAGCATCCAGCTCCACTGGTTGCAGGCAGAGGGCTCGGACTTTGGTGGGGGGCAGCCAGCTCCTCCCTTCTGAATGCCTTGAGGAGACTATCGCTGAAATCCCGCAGTGGCCAGCAAGCTCTTCCCAGCAAAGCTGTGCTCCAGGTCTTCGTTGGGCACCCACAGCCTGTCCCGGGGCTGGGTAGGGGGGACAGCCACCCATAACCATGCTGCACACCCTCCTACGCTGTTCCGGAGGGGCCCCCGCTCCCCCCCAGCATTTCTCTGTCTCTGTGGCCATGCAGAGGCCACGCTGCCCACTGACTCGCCTGCGCTGCTGCTCCCCATCCTGCAGAGCCTCTTGTCTCCCTCTTCTCACCATCCTCCATGAGCTTCACCTTGCAGATGTATTTTGAGAAGGGAATCTGCCATCTCCCTTCCCTAGGGTATCCCCTCTTCCTCGGGTCAGGAAAACAGCCCTGAAATGGTGGGGAGGCCCAAAATGCCTTCCTGAAAGACTTAAGTCTCTGCGTTCTCTTTGCTGGAAGGGGGCTGCTGCCATATGTGCATGTCCCACACCATGGCCTCAGAGCACGGCCCTCTGGTTAAACATCTCCTCAATGGAACAAAATGGAGTGAAACCCGGGCACTTAACTGAGCTGTCCCGGGCATTATCACAGTTCCCTGGTGCTGTTCAGACTGTCACCTGGCCCTACCCCAAACCCTCGGCTGATGAGACACAGAGATCTGGACCCAAGTCTCCTGGAGACCAGCCCCTCGCAGCAGTGGCGTCTTCCTTCACTCTCACAAGCTATCCAGTGCTGGGGTCCATGGTCAAGGTTGGCAGGACAGGGGGGGATGCAGGGGAGGGGCGCAGAAATTTATGGTGTTCCACTTCTACCCCTAGTTCCAGGGCCAGGCCAATCTGCATGTGTTCGAGGACTGGTGCGGCAGCTCCATTGAGCAGCTCAGGAAAAACCTCCACTTCCCCCTCTTCCCCCACGTGAGTAAGACCTTGACACCCTCTGTCCCATGCTTCCCAGCTCTGCTTCCCAGCTGGATGACCGCTGCTCCCTGAGCGTTCTGTCCCCATCCCTCTCCATCATCTCCTCTGTCCTCCTGCTCCTGGAGCAGGAAGCTTTTGCAAGGGTTCAATGGTGGCAGCTCTTCTGCTGCAGGGAGGAGGCTTATTTTACCCATGCTGGCCTGACAGGCCTCAGACATGGGGTGAAGGAGCCCTGTACGTGGTGCTCTCCCTCCAAGAGGCTAGCAAAAGCCACGTCCCATCCCCACCATCCCACCAGCATCCCCTGTGCAGGTCTCCCCTCTCCACAGCAGCAGTTGCTCCAATTTGTCTCTCATCTTGCCTGCTCTTTCCCACTACCTCCATCACACACCGTGCCCTATCCTTCTCCCGGACCAAACCTCATGCTTTCCTCTGCCCGCCTGTCCCAGGGTTTTTGCATCCCCCCTTGTTTCTGTCACATCTGTTTATTTTTAATATTTTTATCTTCTTCTACTTCAGACACGAACTACACTGAAGAAGCTGGCAGTGTCCCCAAAATGGACCAACTATGGTCTTCGGATATTTGGCTACCTGCATCCTTTCACCGATGGTGAGGGCTTTGAGGATGCTGTGCCACTGCTCACATCTCTTTTCCCCTGCCCCTCCCTCCCCTCCTGGTGCTGAACCACTGGTGCCCTCAGCCCAGCAAGCCCAACGTGAGATCCCTCACATGGGTGGCCCAGCTAGCTGCGTGTGACTGGTCGTGACCTTGGCACGGGTGAAACACATCTGCCTCCCCTGTAGGGTGGAAAGGAAAAGCACAGAAGAAAGCAAACGGGAAGTGCTGGATAGAAAACAGTGCTGTTGTGAATGCACAGCGCCATGGCGCGTACGTGGGGACGAGCAATCCCTGAGCTTTTCTTGCCTCCTTCCCTCGCATGCGCAGGACTGTACATGACATCATTTATGTTCCTGCTGCTCCCCACGTGCATGAATACCATCTGACAGCAGCTGACAGCTGTATTGCCCAGCTGCATGCTTCTGCCTTGAGCAGCCTGCTAGCGCTCACCCATGTCTCCTGGTCCCCTGGCCCTTGACTGCCATCCCTGTAACCCCAGCCAGAACAGCAAGACTCAAGCACCTCTGTCTCCTTTCGTGGCTCCACGCGCACGTTCCTCCATGTAAATGCAGCTTCTCACACAAAAATTTGCTCTGGAAGCAAAAGGGGAGGCAGGGAAACTTTGCATGGACTTCTTAGATGTTAGGTGAAGCCGGTGCTGGAGGGATAGTGAACCAGTTGCATTTGTAATGTTTTGTTTTCAATCACAGCAGAGTTAGAGAATTCAGAGAGGTTCAAAGGTGGGGGAGGGTAACATCAAAAGGGAAGGTATGGTCTCACCAGGAAAAAGGGTGAAGACAGCACTTTAGAGGAGCAGAATCCGTTCTGTGCACAAGCCCTTACCCCAGAGCCCTACTTACTCCTTCCATCTCTCGACAGGGGAGTTTCAGTTTGCCATTGCTGCGGATGACAATGCTGAGTTCTGGCTGAGTCCAGATGAAAAGACCTCTGGTCTCCAGCTGCTGGCCAGTGTAGGCAAGGTACAGTGCATGCTGCATGGCTTCTTCCATCAAGGCTTTAATGTTTCTGTGGGATGGAGACCCTCCTGTCTTACATACATCCTTGGACTAGCCGTTTCTTCTCCTGCTCAACTACAGACACCACTACCACCACCGCAGAAGCTGGACAGCTGCCACACGACATACCTTAAGCCAGTTACGTACTGGCACTGGTGTTGAGAGCCCTAGGCTCATTATTTAGGGACTTAAATCTGTCCACAGGTTGTGGATCTCACTGACAACTTACTAGGAGTAGCAGCTCAATTTTCTCTCCCCATTGCTCCAGCACAGTAACCGGGAAGAAACTCACTTTAACTAGAGTATTTTCTGTCTCTTCACAGACAGGGAAGGAGTGGACTGCGCCAGGGGAGTTTGGGAAATTTCAGAGTCAGCAGTCAAAGATGGTGAGGTGAGTGAGCAGAGCCCCTCGCTCCCAGCCACCTCTGCATATGGCCAGGAAATCACAAGGACAAGGAAAAAGAACCCAGGCTTGTTCTGAAGGATTTAGCAATATAGAGACGGGGATTACTCTGGGGTATCGCCAAAGCTGAAGTGATACATCCACACCTGTGCCAGTTGCTTTGCTGATTTACTGCAGGAATCCACACTGAATTTTTCTTCCCTTGAGGAAGCAGCCACCAGCAAATCCAGACTCCTCTATCTGAACTGTATCCCGAGCTTCCTGCCTTGGAACTGGCCAGGTTTCCCAGAGGCCAAAACCCAGCAGGCAAGACCGAAAGGGAGTTACTCAGAATTAACTGAGAAGGGTCTGGAGTACTCCAGGTGCACAAAGGAAGCTACCTATCTCGCTGTCAGCATCTGGATTTTCTTGGCAGTCCTAACCCTGCTCACCCTGAGAATTAGGTTGTTTTGTGGGTGCGGTTGCTCTCCACTCATTGTCTGCTGACAAACTCAGAAATGTTCCTTAATGCTCTTGGTGACAGACATGTTGTTCTTCACAGGTTGTCAGCTGCAGGCAGGTACTATTTTGAGGTGCTGCACAAGCAGGATGACAGAGGAACAGACCATGTGGAAGTTGCAGTGAGTCTGTGCAAATGGCTGTGCTATATATGCGTCCCCGCAGAGCTCGGGAATGACGTTTGTAACGATTTCCCTCGTTTCCTAGGCCCCAGCTCCTCTTTGCATGAGATGCATCTAATCCCTTCCAGAGCCCTTACCTACTTCTATGTGGGATAGTCCTGGCCACATGTCAGGACACTTTGCTTGCTTGGGATAGTTCTGCTCTCTCTGGTCTCTGTTGCAGCTCTTTGTCCTTTCCTGCTTTGGATGTGTCCTGGGGGATCTCAGCTCATTCCCAGTCTTTTGCTGCTAGGTAAACTCGGTCATAGTAAGGAGAAAGAGGAAGCTGCGAGACCATCTGGTGAAAAAAACATCTTGTGTCTGTTCTTGTTGTTCAGGCTTGCTTAACTCCATAAGCATCATTTTAATGTGTTTCTCTGTTCCAGTGGAGACTGAATGACCCAGAAGTGAAGTTCAAAGTCATTGACTCCCAATACCTCTCCCTTTTTGCTAGTAAGTATCTTCACCACAGGTTTCCCCTAGTACCTCCCCATTCTTCCAAAACATATCATTGGTGTTTCACCATGAATCATAGTCTAGCTAGGCAAATACCATGTGTACAGATCATTACAAGAAAGAAGTGGAGACAGGTCAGGAGAGAGACCTCTGGACCAGAGTGTGACTCATTATTAAATACAGGAGAATTGGAAGTAGGATTGGAACATTATTTGAGGGAAATCTATAGTCAATGAGGAGGGACAGAGAAAACAGTCTGCAAGGGTGAGGGAAACTGTTCCAGGTGTGAGTAACATGGGATGGAGGTTGCCCACCCATTGCGCAGAGAGCTAGGGGGAACGTAGGGCCCGTGTCATGGGAGCCGTTTCAGGTGTGCTGGCAGCTGGACATGACTGGGGGAAGCGGCTTCCGTAGCGCTTCAGGAGATTTCACTCTGGGTGCTGGACACAATGGAATACACTTAGTGATATTGGGGAATGCTGCTTTTTTCTATGTCAGCTTCAACTCTCTTCAAGTTGCTGCTGGGTTGCAGCAAGCACATCAGCCTGGTCCGTCCTGTTTTGTAAACCCTTCTTAGCACATCAAGTGATGCCTTTATCAGTTAAGGAGCTCCTTAGTCTTGTTTACCTTTAATTAGCTTTGTCAGCATCGCTTTCCTCTGCCAGCATTCCCCCTTTCCATACCTACCACTCTTGCCTTCCAACATCTCTGGGCTTTTTTCCATGCCAACACTTTTGCCCACGGAAGACTCCCTGATGTAATTGAGACATGTTTGCTGTGTCTTGGATTGCAACCTGCTGCTGTATTTTCTGAAACCGGCCATTTGGCCAGGACTAGGCTTTCAGTTAGGTTTTCTGTCCCCATCCTTTTTCCTTCTGCTCTTTTCTTCTTAATAATTCCCTGTTATAGGGAAGACTCACATCCCAGAAGATCCCTTTGTGGTTGGGCACAGTGCTGCAGTCTTATCTTTAACTGGCACCTTCTGCCCATACAGTGTTTCCTTCTTCCATATGAGCCTTTCGCTATATCACGTTATCCTGTTCCTTCTGGGTTCCTATGTTGTTCAATACCCAAAAGTTACTAACATGAACCTCAGTGCTCTTGGTAGCATGTTGTCTTTCCCTCCTGGGTATGGGTTCAGTTCCCCGCACCTCTGAAATCTGAATCCTCTGAAAGCAATACCCAAGAGAAAACTTAACCAATACCCAGTCTTAAGTTTAAGCTTCCCATTGCTCCTGGCTTGCTGTGGGTCTCCATTCCCCTGCTGGAGCACCATCTTCCTTGGCTGCTGAAGGCCTTGCCCCAGGGTCCTGCTCCTTTTCCAGCTCAGGAGAAAGCTCTGCTCCTCAGGTTTCTCCTCCCATTCATCTTTTCTATCTCCTTTTAAAAGAAATTTAATACTAATAATTCAGAAGCGTCCAGTAAGTCCTGCCAGCACAGGGCTTCTTCAGCACACAACTGCTGATGTGTACAAGGCAAGAGGTCATTTTCCTCCATTACTCACCACAGAGTGATGTGTTTGCTTTCAGTGATAGGCATGTGCTTACCCCAGGGCTTCTGTATTTCCAGCTTTCTGAGTCAAAGCCTTTCCTTCCCACGGTGTCTTTGCAGTGAAGCTCCTGATCAGCACCATTTAGGCATTGCTGTGCCAGAGACAGCATTAGTGCCATGGATGCAATGCCATTTAGAAAGGGCCGACACTGGGGAACAATGCTCTTTGAGACAAGAGACGAAGCAGCCCTTCCTCCCGCTTCCGTTCTCTCTCTGGTTTCTAGACGAGACACTTTTAAAGATGGATGAGGTTGGGCATATCCCGCAGACGCTGGCCAGTCACACGAGCCGTCCTGCTGACAGCGCAGGCAGCAAGGCACACCCGGCTGACATGTTGAAGCCTGACCCCCGGGACACTCTTTACAAAGGTAAGACTTGCAAAGCAGTTCAAGAGGTAGCTGCAGCCTGTCACAGCACGTGCAGTAGCACAGCTGAGAAAGATTGTCCTCCTACGCCATGGTTATCAAAGGCCACGCTTTTTTCTCCCCAGTGCAGAAGGGAGGCGGGGGGGCAGCATACAATATCAGTCGCTGTAGGAGACAAAGCACAGACTAAACCCAGCTCCTCTTTCTTGGCATCCAGCTCACACGATGTCCCTGGGCATAATATTTTAGTGTAAGTGCCACAGAGCAATGGAAAAAGATGAGCTGTGCAGGGTAGGTTGTTTTATGTATCTGTTAGTGTTTCACATGGATAAATAGAAACAAGGCACAGAAGTAAGTAAGCTGGTGCATTGGTTGCAGCAGGGCTCATCCAGCAATGCTTGGCTATGTGTTTCTTCTTCTCAGTGCCTCTGCTCAGCAAGTCTCGCGTACGCCGAGCCTTGCCAGACTGCCTCTACAAGCCCAGCTACCTGGTGAATGGATTTCCTCTGCAACGCTACCAGGGACTCCAGTTTGTAAGTTTTATTCTTTGAGTGGGTACTTGTCCAGGAGAACATAAGGAGGAAGGAGGGAGATCCCATTAATCATGGGGCCTCTCCACCAATCTGAAGCTCCTGGGCAAATCTGACCACCTACTGTTCAGGTCTGAGCATCTCAGTGCATGCCAAAGGGCAACACCAAGAGAAAGGAGATGGGTGCTATGCGCTGCTCATGGCTCTCACTGGGATACAGGTGTGTGCGTGTCTTACAGAGCCCCTTGAACCTCAAGCCAAAGTGCCAAGCTGGCCTTCACACCGAGCCTCATAATGGCCAAGGATTTTATTCTCCATGGGGTGAACTGTAGTCTGCGTGGATTAAGGCCCCTGACAGGCTTAAAACTGGTCTTAACCAGGAGCTCACCTTTGTGGGACATGCAACATAGCAGGGATTAATCCCCTTCAGAGCAGGGCAGACTCTGAGATCTGCCAGGGTCAGGTCATCAGCACAATTTGCCCTCCCTGCATGCCAGTGCAAGCCTGCACTTCCCAAGGGACTCGCATCCTGGGTGGTCCCAGCTCCCTCAGTCTTGCCCGGAGGTCTCCCCACAGGCTTTCTGGGCTTCTGTGATCCCCTGCATCTCTTCAGGAGGACTTGTCCACCTCTCTCCCAGCCAGTTCTTTCTCTGTTATAGGATATAAACAAACAGTTGCAGAGATGGACAGACAGATGCTGAAAGAGAGATAAAAAGGCACACCCCCGCACACATCCCAGCACACTTCCTTCTGTTTTCTGTTCTCACAACCTGCTACTGGGCGCCTTGGAGAGGCAAATAGTTAGTGAGCAACCCCTGCTCCCTCTCAAAAGGGCTGATCACCTTGCAACTGTGTCTGGGTCACCTTGTGACTGATACCTGACATTTATTGAGGGTTTTACTTTATTTTCCTCCCTTCTTCCCAGGTTCATTTATCCTTTGTTTACCCAAATGATTACAGCCGCCTGAGCCACATGGAGAAAGATAACAAATGCTTCTATCAGGAAAACCCTTATTACTTGGAAAGGTAGGATGCTGCAAATGTGGGTTTACTAGCAGGGAGGGAGGAGACGGTTTCCAGGCTGGAATTGGAGTGGAATTGCTTACTCGCTTCTGTAGAACTCTCTTAATTCTTAAAGATCCCCTAAGCCTTGCAAAACATTTAAGCCTTTATAGTTTCTTTCAATAACTTGTGCTCCCTCTGTGTTGGGTTTGCATGGCAAGGTTTTGGTAGCCGGGGGGGGGTACAGGGGTGGCTTCTGTGAGAAGCTGCTAGAAGTTTCCCCTGTGTCTGATAGAGCCAATGCCAGCTGGCTCCAAGACGGACCTGCCGCTGGCCAAGGCCAAGCTAAGCAGTGCCTCTGTAATAACATATTTAAGCAGGGAAAAAAAACAGTGAGAGAGAGCTTTTGCAGCTGGAGAGAGGAGTGAGAAGTTGTAAGAAACTCTGCAGACATCAAGGTCAATGCAGAAGGAGGGGGAGGAGGTGCTCCAGGCACCGGAGTAGAGATCCCCCTGCAACCCATGATGAAGACCATGGTGAAGCAGGCTGTCCCCCTGCAGCCCATGGAGGAAGGATGA
>VXBL01006133.1:623346-686745 GCA_013400195.1 Aramus guarauna | reverse complement strand
GTCCCCCTGTGCTGCTGCAGTGGGGGGAGGTTTGAAGCCGGGAGTGAAGTTGAGCCCAGGAAGATGGGAGGAGGTGTTTTTAAGATTTGATTTTATTTCTCATTCCTCTGTTCTGCTTGGGAATAAATGAGATGAATTTCCTAAGTTCAGTCTGTTTTGCTCCTGACGATAAGTGAGTGATCTCTCCCTGTCCTTATCTCGACCCACAAAGCTTTTCGTTATGCTTTTTCTCCCCTGTCTAGTGAAGGAGGGGAGTGATAGAGCAGCTCTGGTGGGCACCTGGCCCCAGCCGGGGTCAACCCACCACAGTCTTTTTTGGTGCTCCACGTTGGGTGCCAAAAAGGACTGACGTGGTTTAGGCCCAGCCGAGCACCACGTGGCCGCTCGCTCACCCCTCCCCGGCGGGGTGGGGAGGAGACCGGACAAACAAAGGCAAAAGCCTCGTGGGTTGGGGTAAGGACAGTTTACTGGGACAGCAAGGGAGAGGGAAACAATCAACAACAGTGCTGATAACAGAGATACACAATGGGTGATAACAGAAAGCAATTTACCGACCGGACCCTCAGCCCATCCCGAAGCCAGGCCGAACCCGCCCCTCCCCGACCACCCCCCTTTTATGGTGAGCATGACGTCACATGGTATGGAATATCCCCCGGCCAGCCTGGCTCACCTGGCCTGGCTCCTGGTGACATTAACTCTAGCCTACTAGAGCCAGGACGCCCTCTAAAAGAAAATATGTTCAGGTCTCAAGGGGAAACTGCCGCTGCTTTTCTTGCTCTATTAACCCAGTAGCTGGGTCAGAGCACATTTGTTCCACTACATCAGGGAGTGTATTTCCAGCAAACTTTGCCTGCCAGCAGCTGGAGCCTCCTGATGGCTGTCGCCACGAAAGCCAAACCACACTCATCACCAGACATCTCTCTGGGGGAAGAAATGCGTGTTGTTCATCTTCACTGAGATCCAGCTGCCGGTGGTGGCCCTGCAAAGGAACTGCCATTCGCATTCTCCCCCCTGCAACAGGCAGATACCTTGTGTGAGGACTCTCCTCCGTTCAGGAGGACTTTTTTGTAGGATAAGGAGAGTCACTTTTCCGGTGAGATAACTGATGGTGGCCTCCCTGTGCTCAGGATCTTCTTCCTCCCTACAGGACTATTTTGAGGGCTGAAACAACATATCATATCGTAGGTTTGGGAAGGAACTCGTGGGACTGGGGTTCATAGTGAAGGATGGAGAAGGTGGCTGCTGTGGGCTGGAATGTGCCACACAGGTTTATTGCTTTGATGATTCATTTGTATTGTGACAGGATTTGGGAACTGAGGGCCCATTTTGCTTTGCACCAAGCGCACATGGAGGGAAACAGTCTTGGAGATCTCTCCCAAAAGCTTGAAGCACAGGCATATGAGGACAGCACACAGACAGTGGTGGTATGAGAGGAGAGAGAAAGGGAGATCATTGCAGTTACCTGCCTGAGCCAGTTTTGCAGCATCATGACTTGCATTTGTGAGCACTACATTATAAGTGAGCTTTAAGGAGCAGTTTAAGGGAGTCTAAAGAATTGTTTCAGAGTACTTAAATTGGGATTTCCTCCTGTGCTTATGGGAAATGTCGGAGAGATTGGGATGATAAGCGAGGAAAATTGATGTCTTTGATAGTGCAGAGTAAGATCTGATTGCCCAAAGATATGAAAGATGGTGATGATGATAGGAAAGAAGGATCTAGAGATGCTGGGTAGATGTAATCAGAGTAATGGACCATCATCTCTGAAGCAGTGGCTATAATTATTTGGAGAGGGCAATGTAACTTTCATCAAACTTTTGTTTTGCCCTTTGCTCTGCAGATTTGGATTCTACAAGTACATGAAAGTGGACCGGCCAGAGAAGAGCCTGGACTCTGGAGAAAAGACGGAGCAGCCAGGTAGGGACCCTGACATCAGAGCCTGGAGAATCCTTTTATCTGTCAGTTTTGTGTATGATCTTCCAGCATCACCTGAGAGAAGCTGTTGACTTTCCATGCCAAGGAAGTCACAGCCCTTCCCTGCCAGAGAGCTGTGGCTGAGAGGAGATTTTTGCTGCCACTTTCATTTGTCTTAAGGGCAGGTTGGGAGATCACCAAACAGTGGTCTGTAGTGGACAATGTGACAACTAACTCTCAGGCCTCCAGCATAGCTGAGGTGAAATTCCAGCAAAAACGTGGGCAGAAGCGACAGAACCAAAGGTGTGCAGCATGGCAGCCTATGCTCACACCTGCCCTGCAAAGCTGTGGCCAGACCGACAGCTAAAGGCAAAGCCAGACCCCTCCACAGCATTCTGCAATGGTGGCTGATAGGTGTTGAGGAGGTACCAGCAAGAGCACAGCTCCCATGTGTGAGAGCATCCCTGTCCCTCTGAGCAGGAGAGGCAACGCTGAGATGAGGCAAGAAGTAGCTGCCCCCGGTGGGGTGGGTGCCTGGGTCAGGACAGGGAAGATAGCAGGGCGATACCGGAGGTCTAACTGTGATTACTCCTGCAGGCTTCCAGGAGGGGGACCTGGATGACCTGCAGTACATGGAGCAGGATGTGGAGAGTACCATCCCCCCGCAGCGCCCTGGCATGGGGAGGGCAGAGCTGGCAGGCAACGCTCCCAGCAGCATGGTGGACAATGATAAAGTTCACGAGGATTATTCCCTCCGGGAACGTCGTCGGCTCCTCTCGGTGGTGGGTGGTGACATAGAAGAGGGCCTACAGAGGAGAGGGACGAAGAGGTCTGGTGTCAAATCAGCCACATTGGCCTCTGCCAACCAAAGCCTCAGCCAGGCTGGCCTAGAGAGGAACCCAGTAATGAAGAGACCCCGTTTAAAAGCTGGCATCAAAGACAACTCCAGGAGCCCTCCGCAGCATGCCAGGGCCATGCAGGAGAAAGCACTCATCAAAAAGATGAACCCTCCTTCTAGGACCAAGTCTGAAAGGGAGCAGCCTCTCAGTGGCCCCAGAGACTCAGGGGTCTCAATTCCCAAAGGGGTGAGAGCTCGAGGAGACCTCAGTGCCGCTAAGGACGATCTGCAGCTAGTGGACACCGTGCCGCCCGGGAAAGCAGTCCCAGTCTCTGGCAAAGCCAGCAGACGTGCTGTGAGTGCTGCCAGCCCCAGCCAGCAGCCCGGGCTGCCGCAGTGGCTGAACCAAGTGGAGTCCTACATTGCTGAGCACAAGGCGGCCAACGGTGGGGACACGGGTGAGGGAGAGGCACAAGTGGCATCTCCTGTGAAGGGCAAATCTGGACCTGTGGCAGCAGAAGAGGAAGAGGAAGAGGCGGATGGGGAGCCAGAGGAGGAAGGTGAGGAGGATTTTGATTATGTACCAGTGTTTGACCAGGTGGTGAACTGGGAACAGACCTTCAGCACAAGCAACCTGGACTTCCATATGCTGCGCACAGACTGGATTGACCTGAAATGCAACACGTCAGGAAACTTGCTGCTAAGAGAAAGGGAGGCCCTTGAAGTCACACGTGTCTTCCTGAAGAAGCTCAACCAGAGGAGTAAAGGGTAAGGTACAGTGTAGAAACCAAGGGGCAGTGTCCCGGAGCTGGTGTACCACATTGCACAGGGAATACCTGTTGTGTGAGGAGCTAGTGGGAAGCAGAGGATAAACTAGATGTGGGAAATAAGACTTCAGGCAAGGAATCTGTGTAAAAACTTGGGCTTTAAATATCTCTTTTGACTGAGAAATGGGAATTATTGGACACCAGACCATGTCTGGGGGTTGAATATCTCCCTCCGACAGCTGGTGGCAGTAAATGTGAAAGATTGGAGGTTTCCGTCCAGCTGGCATGACTGGCCTTTGGCTGGCTTCCTCCTTGTGCAGTGCAGGTATTGAGAGCACACAGGAACTTTTTACCAGCTGGAGATTAAGAAACCCTGCTGATACGAAGTAGGACTGGAGCTTCTCATGCTTGTGGTTTGATGTCTGCCACACCTCAGCTTGTGAATCACTTAGTATATAGAACCAGAAGGGACCTGTCAGGTAATGTGGATCAGTATACTGACCTCAGACACAACAAAGTAACCTACAACTGTTATCTGAATGTGTGCACCTCCATCTTAAAACTAGCTGGATCTCTAGATCTTAGTACCAATTTGGGAAGATGTTTCAGCTCCTCGCTTCTTTGATGACCCACTGGAGATCAGCTTTTGCTGGTACTCTGTTTGCACATGGTCTTGATATGGTTCTTTTTCTTCTCAAGACTTACCACCTTGATTGCCTTTCTCGTAAACAGATGTACCTCTTCTGACCCTCTGTAAGCTAAACAATCCAACTCCTGCCCCTTCTGATGAGTTGGCCTCTATTTCCATAATTTTCTTATCTGCCCTTCTGCATGCTGTTTTCAGTTTTGGTTAATTTTCCTGTACATAAATGACCAGTATTCTAAGATGTTTTATAGAATGGGTGTTACTAGTTCCTAGTCCCTGCTGGAAGTAGCTCTCATGCTACATCTTAAGATCTCTTTTGTTTTTTCAGGGCGACATCAGTCACAGTCTTTGTGTAACTGATGAGTACATGCAAGCTTTTCTCAGCATTTTTAACTGATGAGTGTCCATTTTACAGCAGAAACTGTTGTTATGATCTGAAAGGACATGACCTGGCATTTCATCCTGTTTTGACAATTCTGAACCTACAGCTCACCCCAGTTTTTACTGTATGATTGCTCAGTCCTACTCCATGTTATTGGCTGATAAGCTGTCATCAGCCAATTTCACTAGCCCAAACATATTCCTGGTGCCAAGATCATTGTAGGAGGTGTTGAATACACACACTATTACCAGCCCTACAATCATCTAGACACATTTGTTATTTTCTGTGTCACCTTTATTTCATTTCCCTTGCCAACTATTTTCTCTTGGCTGGAATCCCAGATATAATCCCACATGCTTGTGGATTTAGGAAACAGGTGCTAAACCTTCCCATGGGACTTTGGAAGTGGTGCAGCAAAGCCGGGGGGGGAAGCTGGGGACAAAAAGGTTTGTGCAAGCCAGGAGAAAAGAGCCTGGCAGAGCTGAATGGGCTGGAGGTGGGCAAGAGGCTGATGTATGGGGGCCATGCCTACCCCAGCTGTCTCTCCCACAGGCGGTTCCAGCTGCAGCGTATCGTGAATGTGGAGAAACGCCAGGACCGCATGCGGGGCAGCCGCTACCTGCTGGAGCTGGAGCTGCTGGAGCAGGGAGAGCGGCTCGTCCGCTTCTCCGAGTATGTCTTTGCGCGGGGCTGGCAGGGCATTGGGAGCGATGAGGAGGAGGAGAGGAAGATGAGGAACCTGGCGTGGGGTCGCCGGCGGCACCTGATGGCTGTGGCAAACGAGCCAGAGCTGTGCTGGCCCCAGGGCTTTTCCTGGAACCACCGTGCCATGGTTCACTTCGTGGTGCCAGGTAAGGGGCACCTGCTTCCCCAGGCCATTGCTCATCCCTGCAACATTAGCGGGATTTGAGGGGAGGCAAGAAGCCTTGAGAAGCCACACCATCTTTGAAATCCGTTTTGCTTTGATTCTCTCCCTCTTGCAATACAACCAGTAAAAAACCAGGCACGTTGGGTGCTGCAGTTCATCTCCGACATGGAAGAGCTGTTCCGAGTCACTAAGGATCCGTACTTCAACATCATCATCACGGACTACAGCAGCGATGACATGGATGTAGAGAAGGCTCTGAAAAGGTCTACCTTGCACCGGTGAGAGTACTGCTTGGTCACAAAAAACTGTTCATGTACATATGCCTGCAAACACAGCACAGCTGCCAATCTCTGTGTATTGACCAGCCACAGCCTCCTGCGGCTGGAAACCCAAAGATAACATCCATCCAGACCTTGCACATGTACATGAATATATTGTTGTTATAATGTACATACACATACACTGCATACAATAGTGTTACAAAACTGTAAGGCAATATCTGTTGTAGTCATCCATCCAGATACATGTCTCTTCTCCTGGCTTTTGTTCAAGTTTGCAAGAGAGAAGAGAAAGCAGGTCTTGCAGTGATGGGGGAGGGGGACAACAGAGATGACAAGAAAGCTGTGAGAAATGGGACAGAGAGCATGGAGACCTCTGGGGACCCCCCCTTGCTGAAACAACTGTCTGGCTTACTCTGCTCTGATCTGAACCAGCCTTGGCTGGTCATTTCCTTTACATGCCAGGGATTCCCAGTAACAGGTCTAGTCCTAGGATAGAGCTGGACTAGAGCCGAAAAGACTTCTAGTAGGGCCTGCCCTATCCTTGCTGCACAAGGGGGAAGACCCTCAGGGCATGCTAGGACCTGGAGCAGCGCTGAGCTTGTACACTCACCCAGCAAAGGCTTTCCTCCTCCTTGAGAGGGTGCACGGGGGTGAGGGCAGCTCTGCAGCATGACGCCTGCGGTGTACCGCTGCTAGCGGTGCTTTCTGTGCTCACGCGCACGCACGCACTGAACTTCTCTTTCCCGTCTGACCCCCAGCTATCAGTACTTGAAGCTGACAGGGAATTTCGAGCGTTCTGCTGGGCTGCAGGCGGGGATAGACCTCGTGACGGTAAGCCTGGGGGGCTTTGGGGTAGACAGGGAAGTTTCTAGTATGTGTCTGGCACTACCTCTGCCTTTCGTACCAAATACACTGGTTTTTAGGCAAGGGAATAGCCTAGCAGACCTAACCAAATACAGATGTGTTTCCTGTCCTTCCAGACTAAGGGTGTCACCCTTTATTCTGAGGAGCCTGCGGTCCATTTGGTTCTTGGTCCATCTGCTGGGACTGTCAGGAGTGAAATCAGCAGTAGCAGCTTTGTGAGCAGCTTTCTGCCAGGTCACAGTCGCAGTGTTTCACAGCCATCATTGAACAACCACTCAGTGGCCATTTTGCTAGCCCCTAGGGTCTTGGTTTCTGATGTAGCAATGAATGGCTCTTTAATTCACTCCCATATCTCTGTCTTCCTTCTCCTCAAGAAAGACTTACTTAAAGTCAACCTATTTTCTTCCCAACCGGTGTGGTCGGTTCCAGGACCCTCACAGCATCATTTTCCTGTGTGACCTCCACATCCACTTCCCAGCTGGAATCATTGATTCAATCCGGAAGCACTGCGTGGAAGGCAAGATGGCCTTTGCACCCATGGTCATGAGGCTGCACTGCGGCATGTCCCCACAGTGGCCTGACGGTAAGAGGGAGTGGAACCACTTTGGCTCAGTCCTTGGGGAATGAGGAAAAAAGGAGGTGCCTGCTACCTCTAGATTTGTTTCTCTGGTGCTATCGAGGTCTGGAGCTTAAGGTACTTCCAGGGCCACTCGGTGAGAGTGCATTAGTCATAGGATGGGGTTTAACGGTGTCAGGTACCTGGAATTTGAGATCAAAGAGGCAGCAGAGCCCTTTATGTGGTGTTTCTCCTGGTCATCTCCTAGGGCTCTCTATGGATTTGAGGACCTTGGAAAACCTCTCCTTTACTCCTTTCTGTCTGTTTCTCTCTTTTCTAAGGGGGCACAGCCTGTCCTGAGGAGAGCTGGTAGCCCAGGGGTGAGGGAAAC
Organism: Aramus guarauna; assembly: GCA_013400195.1. Lineage (NCBI taxonomy): Eukaryota > Metazoa > Chordata > Aves > Gruiformes > Aramidae > Aramus > Aramus guarauna. The sequence continues at coordinate 679,241 of VXBL01006133.1, read as the reverse complement.
TAACCCAAGTCAGGGGGAGGAAAGTGGCACAGATCATCTGAGCATAGGATTTCCTTTAGACAGAGGTGGCCATCCTGAGCCATCCAGGCACAGGGACAATCCTTTGAAGCTGGGACAGTCCGGGTACATTAGGTACTATGCTGCCAGGCAGGAGATGTGAGAGCTCTGCTAACAAGTTCATAGCACAGCCCATGCTGTCTGTCTGCAAGCCTTTCTCACTTCCCAAAGCTTTAATATGGCTGGCTTGTGCTGAGTTGGCTCTGGTGTCAACATTGTGCTAAAAGTAGCTTGAGTCTCACTCCAGCACCCCTGCTGGAGTCATCAATGGTTCAAAGCACCAACATACCTGCGCCTCTTTTGTGCTGTCCTCAGGCTACTGGGAGGTGAATGGGTTTGGTCTCCTGGGCATATACAAGTCTGACCTGGACAAGATTGGAGGCATGAACACAAAAGAGTTTCGGGACCGCTGGGGAGGAGAGGACTGGGAACTCCTGGACAGGTATGCATCCATTGCATCATTGTTGTGCTCAGGAGGGGAGACCCATTAGCTGCTGGAGGACCAATGAGCACGGGAGTGGGAATCTGAGGAGAATGAGGTCACTAATAACATCATAAGCTTGGTCAGTGAGGGAGAGTCTTTGAGCACGTCCTGACCTCAAACCTAATAGGCAAGTGGACCCAAAATGCACTACTACAGCCACTGATGAGAGAGGAGCTGTTTCCCAGTGCCTTCCAGTCCCAGTGCAAATCAGGCACTGGTGATCGTGAAGACTTTGTCCTCTTCAAGCAGTGCAGTGCCCAGTGCGTCCAGTTTGGGTCCCTCGAACTTCCCATACTATGTATAGCAATTGCCCAGAAGCGCAACTGTCAGAGAGACATTTAAAGATCATGAGGTACAGTTACAATTTCCAAGAAGTTTATGATGAGGCATCTCTGCTCTACAAATCCTAGGCCTCTGGGTTTGTAGTTCTAAGTTTGGGGCCTGGCCTGTCTTTTCTGTCAGATGACTGCAGAAAAGACTAGCATCCTGAGCAATCCCATGTTGCCAGCTGTCTTTCCTCCTAGCCTGGCGTGCGCAGGCTGCTCCTGACCAGTCCTGCTCTCAAGGGCGCGTAAACACCCAGTGAGTGTCGTTAGATGCCTGGTAATGGAAATGAGATACGCCTGAGCTATTCTAGAGTCTTCAATTTGATTGCGGTCTCTTGACAACAACGCAACTTAAAAGGGTTTTCTTGGGGCTGAGCCCCCGCAGTATCTCTGCAATCAAGGTTTCCCTAAATCTACCCTTCTCATTTCTGCCAGGATCTTGCAGGCTGGGCTGGAAGTGGAGCGTCTCTCCCTGAGAAACTTTTTCCACTGGTTTCACTCAAAGCGGGGCATGTGGAACCGGCGCCAGCTGAAGACACGGTAACCTTCAACCCCAAAGCTGCTCAGCAGCACCGTCCATCGTCTCGTCTTGACGTGCACTTTACTGAGGCACACAGCCGAGCACACAAACTCTTCCTCTGCCTCCAGAGCCCTTCGATGGGATGGCACAGCCGAGGAAGGGACGGTCACACTAGGGGAGCAGGAGCTTCTCTTGTGAGTCGTCATATCCAAGATGTGGGATCCGTGTCTTGCTGGGAAGGCGTGCGGGGGAGATGTCGACAAGTGAAGTACTTGTATATCCTGCCATGCTGTCTGGCGGATGGTACAGTGGGAGAGGTGCCATATTTCCTGTTGAGTCTTGCATGGTGCAAACCAAACGAACACAAATCCCAGCTAAGCCCAGAATGGTTTATTTAGAGTAACGCAGATTCTCTTTCAATACTTGACTGAAAAAAAGAAAAAAAACCCCAACCCTCCCCATTTCCCTTCCTTCCCCATCTCTCTGATATCCATGCTTTTGGACAGGGGACCAAAGTAAGTTCTCTCAACTGTATTGTGTCCACATGCCCATGTGCTGACCCAAGGACATCTGGATGCGGAGGAGCTCATAGGCACTTTAGGCTGCTGGTGCTTAGATGTTTCTCTGTGCTTTTCACTTTAATCGTTACAAAAAACTGCTAATATTCAGCAAATTATGGGCCATGGATGAGATGCAAGTATACTGCCCTTATGAGAGCCACGTTTGCCTGCAGCTGGGCGAGGTGGCAGGGGTTGATGTTACAACTCCACCTAAGTTATTGATCCACTGCCTGAGGATAGTGGAGAGGTTATACAAAGAAGCTAGGAGGGCATCTCAGGAGGAACTTTGCAGCCTTATCTGACAGACATGTGTTTGTCCTTAACGATATCAGGGAAACCCTAGCAGGGAAGAAGTGGCAATATTTTATTAGTTGAGATATTGTGATTTTGTCAGAAAAAGAGAAGACAGAGTATTCTGCTCTCTAAATCCTGTACATTTATGCAGCATCTAAAGGTTAATTTAATAAGTTATGGCCTCACAGTTATGTCTTGTCATAGTTTGACTTTTATGTAAAGAGCCAGCTTCTTGGTTGAAGAACCAGCACAGCTGTTGGTGCTTCATTTCTGGAAGAGTCCTGGGAGCTCTGGCCCGGTATGGAGGAGGTGGCCTCAGGCCTTGGCATGCACACTGGGTGCAAAGAACAGCGAGGACAGAAGAGGGTTGAGTAAATGAAAGGATGGGCAGACCCATGCTGGCATTGATCCAAGGACTGTGGAAGGAGCCCCGGTCTACAGCCGGCCTGATGCTGCAGGGAATTCTCATCCCCTAAAACTCCCGTTAACCTGAGGCAGGACTTTTTACCCCTGTAACCATTTTACAGGACTGTAGAAACCCAGAAATCCCAGCACACTCAGTGCTCTACACTGGAGCTTCAGTGTCCCAATGCCATGCTGAAAGGCTGCTACTGGTCTCAAGCTTCAGGGAAGAGCGTGACATAGGATGCTGCTCATGGCGCCCAGCTCTGCGGGGAGTTGTTGATAAGTGAGTAATGGAGGAATGCAGGCTGCAAGCAGTGCTGACATGGCACTAGAGTTGTTTTCTTTTCACAGTGATGGAGTGGATGTCAGTTGGGAATAGGCATTCATTTATTATTAATTCTGTGGTGTTTGACAAGTCCGTCAAGTTCCACTATTGCAGTAGAAAACTGAACATGCAAGTTCTGGAAGGTGAGATAGAAATCTTGTCAAATCATCTGCTTGCCTCAGTCCAGGTTTTGTGACTGACGGAGTCAAAAAAAGTCAACCAGATTTCAGAAAGTTTCCCTGTGCAGTGTGCAGCTAAGGTGAGAAGTAGACAAGAGACGGCTGTGTCTCTGAGTCCACAGAGCCTTTGCCAGAATGCAGACACTGAATATCTCAAAAGAGGCAGCCTTAGCTTTCTGCCCAGGCCAGAGCGGTCTTTTTATTGAGGGAAAGTACTTTCCCCGTGTAGAGGCTAAGACACGAAACACTGCAGTTGGGCTGAGAGGGAAGAGGCAGTCAGCAGTCAACACTATTATTTTTTAAAAAATGTATTGTAGGAGTTTAGGAGGCCAGAGCCCTGTGATGCAATGTTGCAATAAGCTCTGTTTCTGCCTGGAATGTGCAGTGTCAGTCGTGCTCTCGGTGCATGTCGGAGCCTGTGCTTCATTCAGAGACAGGCACAACCCCGCAAGTGTGCAGGTGAGCTGCTCTCCAGGCTCCGGGACTGCGCCTCCGCAGCCTGTCCGGGCTGGCTTTGTCACGCAATCCCTGTGGAATGGGGAGAGGCTGGCGGGGAGGGTGAGCCTCGGGACGTGGCGAGGTGTTAGCAGGACCCAGCTGTTTGGCCCCATCAAGCAGAGAAGGGCATCATGCCCATTTTGCAGATGGACAGCTGATGGATTCGGTGACGGCCCTTATGTCGTGCACAGGAAGGAAGGGTGCTTGTGCATCTGGCTTAGCTGTGGTCTGCAGCACCTAAAGTTAGCCCCTGGCATTCATCTGCAGACACTGGTGAGAGTTAGGTGCATCCAGAAGGTAACTCACTTGGCTTAAATGATATGAGTAACCCCTCTTCCTCACCAGAGAGGACAGTCAGCAAAGAGTGGACTGGAAAGTAGGGTGCAGCCCTCACTCCAGCACTGCCAGCAGAATTTGAGGATTTTGCCCCCATGCTTTAGCTGTGACTGTGCTCCTTCCTTCACGCCTTGTAACCCAGGCCAGTGGCAAGCAGAACTTTTTACCTCATGAGGACTCCGTGGTGGAGATGTAAGGAGTTAGTGGGTTTCAGCCCAGTTTCCTGATGGCCAGTATCCCCACTGTCAAAGTTGCCGTCACAAACGTTCTTCCCTTGTTATAGCACAGTGGGGATTCATAGTTGGTATTTAAGCATTGTGGTAGTGAACGTGATTAATACTAATTGGCACTCATTGGCAGCCTCCATGGATGAGCTTGGAGACAGCCCATGGGGACAAAAGCTGTCTTCCAGCCCACACACTCAGAGACCGCTGCGGGTTGTAGGGAGAGAAGGGGCCACGCTATCCCTGGCCTGCTGGCCAGCAACAAATTTTGCAGGAGCAGTGCCGGGCTTTGTTCTGAGGCTGCCGCCCCTTTTCCGAAACAATCTGCAGTATTTCTCCCCAAATAGAGTCATGATGAGGGGGAAGAGCGGGGAGCACAGCAGGAGCAGGTGGTCCTGCAGCCATGCAGTGAAAGGACGTGGCCATCCAGGGCAGTGGCCGGGCCATCGCAGTCCCTGATCAGCAGGTGGTTTGCCCCGTCACTAGTGTTGCACAGCGTGCACTGCCGTTGCAAGGAGGACTCGTCTCTGGGTCCAGCGCAACTCCCAGAGAGCAAAAGGGAACCTGGCTTCACCACGGCTGGGAAGCTGGGTCCCCTGACAGTCGATCTCATTTCTGTCACAAGGAAGTTTTTAGGAAGCTGTGCCTGAGTTTGTGGTGAAGTTCACCCCACATTTCTGGCCTTCACGTGCATCCTGGCTGCGTCCTGCCTCCACGGCAGGAGGAAATCGGTTGCACAGGATTTCCTGTGCATCAGGCAGGCAGGAGGGAGCTGTTCCGGCAGCTCTCCAGCTGGGGAGGTGATGGGCCATGCTGCAGAAGAGACCTTCCCTGTGGCAGGATGTGACCAGGCTGGGGACCCCGGGCTCCCAAGCGCAGGGTGCATGGCAAGGTGGCTCTGCCCACAAACACCAACTCCGTCTTCAGGACTGTGAATTGTGGGGCTGGGGCTTGTTTTGCAGACCAGCGAAGGGAATGAAGAAGGTCTGGCTTTCATTCTGAGAGAAATGTATTGTGTGAAAATTATAACGCGACTTATTTTGTCATTGTCTTTAATGTTTGCCCGATATGAACATCTCGCCTCTTCTCATTGCCTACAGATGTCTGAAGTTCATTATTTTTGGATACCAATGCCTTGTGTTAAAAATCTGAACTGTACCTTTGAATTATCTGCCTTAAAGTGGCTCTGTGCCTTCAAGACAACTCCTGGGCCACCTCTCTGTTAGAGCTGGGGGATATATTGATTCTTCTCCACGTTTTATAAATACATTGTCTTCCTACAAGAAGGTGTGTTCTGTCTGTATGTTACTCACAGCTGCATCACCACACAACAGGGATTAGAAACCAGATGTTGCTCCTGTGGCCTCATATAACCGAAGGCATAGTCAATATCCAAGAGACGGGTCACTCTCTGCCCAAGCCAGCGAGACCTCCGCAGCAAGAGGCGAGTGGGCGATGCAGCAAGCTCGGTTAGCCAGGAGCAAGACCTGTTTCAGTCCCCTGTAGGGTTGTAGGTAGTGGGATGGCAAGAAAACAGTTTTTCTCCTGTCTTCATGGGTTTCTCAGGTGAAACAAGGTAAAAACATGGCACAAATACACATCCCAGCAAAGCAGAAGGGCTATGTGATCATGGAGAGAGAATGCAGAGAATGAACATTCTTGCAAGCAGGGAACAATTCCTGGAGAAGACCGCAGGTGGGAGCCTAGACCTGAGCTTGGTGCTTACACAGCCCTCACAAATGGGAGGTCAGCTCTTTTCATGGCAACTGCTTATTTAGATTCAATCTTGGCCCCTTTTCACTTCAACTCTGCCTCCTCTGGGTATAAAAAGCTTGGCAGGAATGGGAGTCAGACATGGAGAGGGAAACAAGGCAGCCAAGGTTGCTAATGAGTCTGATTCCATTATAATGAGAAACAATTATTAAAGGTGACGGGAAAAGCATTCCAGTGCGCTGCCGGTCTTCTGCTCACCTGGGCTGGGTGACGGGAAGCCCTCTGCACTCAGGCGGGCCTCATATGCTGCTGTACCTGACCTGGCAGCTCTCTGAAATGATGATGTTCAAGTAAAGATCTGCTAATGAAATTCCCCTTGCTGCTTCTTTCCCAGCTGAACCTTTAATTTTTTTATTTTTTTTTTTCTCTCTTTACATTCAGTCATCAATGCTAATTGCTTTCCCTCCTGCTCTGTGAAGTAATGAGTCACAAGGTTTGGGATCTGCACATGGGATGCATAATTTTTTACCTTTTCATGAACCCAGCTGGCCAGTAGTGGCTGAAAGCCCTTAGCTGGTGGTTTTGCATTGGCTGAAACTAGGTTTTCTGCCTCTACAGTGAAGCCTTTTTCTAGAGGAGAGCAGGGTAACAGAGGCTTCCCCGAAACAGTCACCGCTCTTTGCTGTTGGTCTCAGGAGAGACCAAGGACCAAGATAAGCAGCACTCGGTGTCGCTCCAAACCTGCCATCCCCCGGACAAAGTGGAGGACGAGTCTTTACCTGGTTCACCAAACAGATCCCGGACTGTCTTCAGCTTTGCTAATTTATATTCTGCTAAATACATAACTGGCCATTTTCCATCCTACTCTTTCTATAAAACTTTCCTTCAGCTGCAAAAAAGCCACCGTCATTTGCAGGTACCAGCTCGTGCTGGCCTGTAGCCCTACCCCACCAGCCATCATGGGCAACATCATCCACGCGCTCTCCAGAAAAAAACAGCCCTGTGACTTAAACAGTAATTCAGTTCTGTAAGGTAAATATAGACTACAAATCAAATCTGTCCATATCGGGTTTTTGAAGTGTCAGTCACCCCCAGTCCCTCCTGAAGACTAATATGTGGACATTTTCATGACATTTCTTTCCCAGCGGTGGGAAGAGTATGCAAAGAGAAAAATCCATATTGAACTCTGATTCCGCTGTACAATGAAAAAATCATTTAATAATCAGAAAAGCATGTCATTATTTAAGTAGGCTTACACCAGGTTATAGTAAAATACCAATTATTAGTATGACTACAGGTTTACAAAGTTTAGTCTCCAAAATCTTCACTCTTTCCAAAAAAATCTGAAAAATCATTAATTCAAAGACTTTTTTTAAAGGAAACAAATTGTTCTAGTACAAGAGAATTCCCAGCATTGTCAATACAAAAATTGTATTATTTAAAAACATTTATAGTAATGATAATACCTTAAATTATAATGGTGACTTTTTAATAAAGTAATACACTATGCACCTGTCATTTCTCATTGTGGCAATAAGCCTAGAGTGTCTTTTTATGTATAATGTTTCTTCATTTTCTACTGAATATTGTCAGGCTACTCTGGCACGATTACGGATAGATCCCTGGCAATGATATCAGACCATAAAATCTGTTTTCTGTCATTGTTAGTTTTCTCAATGCTGGAAATAGCTGATTGTTTTCTTAACTGTTTCACATTTAATTTTATTTTTAAACAACTAGGGAAACATTTGAACTGCTTTTAGCTACATTGACATACATACACTTTCCTATTTTTTTTTTATTTGTTTTTTTAGTTTGAGAAATTCATTCCAATGTTTGGGAGATAAACTACTAGACAGCATTGCTTTAAGTATAGCAAATTATGCTTGAGACAAAAAAGCTGGACTTTTTTTTGTTTATTTAGCTTACAAAGTAAATTATTCAGTCTTCTCTACAAAATGAGGCAATCTGGAATATGTGAAGCAGGCAACTAAAATAAGAGATGAGATTTACAGAATCGCACTTTGAAATTGTGTACCTGCTGGTGTTCCTGCAGCTTTCTCTAGCAGAGTTTGCTGTAGCTTCGAAAGGCAATGGAAGATTTCACCCCTTCAGAACTGCAAAAGCAATACGGTAAGGGGCCAGTATACCACGAAACGCACAGTTTTGAAAGTTTAACCCAGTTCTATGGTTTCATCGATGGGCTGCTGCTGAGGTCAGTAAAAATGCAGAGAAGAGCTTTCCCCACCGGTCTGCTGGGAAAAGATCCTGCAGGGAAGACAAGAAATGCCAGTAAGGTCGCAGCAGGCTCCGCTGCGCTGCACAGGCAGAGAGGAGCCGTCACAGCGTACTGGGTCACTCGGCACCGCGGCCACCTCTATGGGTGTCGGGTGCCGCTCTTCAGCACCCGCGCCCTTCTAGATCCCAAGCTGACAGTGTTTTCAAAGAGGCTTTTGGCCTTTGCATCCTCCCTCATCATATTGTGTGTCTGTCAAGCTTTCTTGCTGGCTGTTCCCCCATTATGTTGCATTTAAACTACGTTTACACATTGCAGGTCATGTAAGCAAGAGATGTGAACTTTGCTTCTTGACCTAAAGCACTTTTGACCTAAGAACGTGTCATTCCCTCATCTGACCTGACATGGGAACACAAGCATTTGGTTGGACTCTTATTCACAGTAATCTCTCTTGCGAGTTAAATTCTTAAAACAGCCCCTGCCAAACCACACTGGCTGTTGTGAAGAGCTCTTTCACCCCCCGCCTCCCCAGCACCTTCCTTTTCTTCCGCTCAGATGACGCTGCCATCTTTGGATACCTCCCAGAACGCACCTAGTTTTCTTCCCCAAATTTGGCTCCCATGCACAACTGCTATCTGTATCTACCGTGAGGTTTGCACTTTCCTGAAAACCACCTGCTGCTGCTGAATCCCAGCAGTTGGGATGTTTGGTGTTCTTGCTTTAAAAGACCAAGCAAGGAAATCCTCCTCCTGTGAGGGAATTTGTTTAATGGCCCTGGATGCCCATGGGACAACAACATGCCTCCAGAAAGGCATGTTAATTTGTTAATTTGTGCAGCTTTGATTTCTGCTTCTCCACTTTGCAATGATGTTTTCTGAGCCGGAGAGTCCTTCCAGGGGCTGGCAGTGATGGGAACTCACCTCTTTCTTAGCTGACTCCATTGTCCCATGACTTAGTAAGGTCGAAAATTCCTGGTAGGGTAGAGGCCAGTCTTCTGCACCCCAAAGGCCGTGATGAAGATGTTGAGGATGACCGTGATGAAGATGAGAGCTGTGGCAGCATTGTTGAGTATATTCAGGCGGGGTTGCTTTGCGACATCATTCAGGTTCAAACGAGCTGTGTGAAACCATGCAAAAAGAAAGGGAGATTTGTAGCTTTGTCACCTAGCCCCTGCAAGCCTTCCCTGCCTGGTGAATGTCTGTGGTGCCCCTGGGCACTACGGCCACAGAGCTGGGCAAATATTTCCAGGAACTTTATAGGGGCCACAGCTTGCCTTAGGATGACGTAGGAGGATGGAGCAGAGGAAAAACATCTTTTTTTTATGTCATGTCATGTGTTTGTTTTGCCATGGAGGCACCATGGCCCTCCAATGGGCCAACACTAAATAGCCAAATTACTGCTGCATGCTAGCCAGGCATGTGCCATGTGACACCCCCCCCACTGCATGGCCATGGGACATGGCAAGGGAAGCCTGGGTGACATGGAGGACAAGGTCAGCAACGTTGTACTGGGGGTTGGGAGGCCAGTTCCTCCTTGACACACAGATCTCACATGTGTGCTGACACAGCTATCAACCCCCACTTTGTCCCCAGACCAAGAGGTATCTGGGTACACGAATGGGAACAGTCCTAGGTGATGGGCATTGATCAGTTCAGACACGGGAACACCCTGGTTACTGGGGCTGTCTGGCTAATAAGCCATGCCTTGTGGCTCAGCTGTAGTCCCCTATCCCCCTTGTCCTCACAGCTGGCTCCAGCCACCACAGCTACCACCGGGAAAGGCTGTGCCGTGTGTGGCAGGGGAAGGAACATGCCACAGGATTTCCCATAGCTTCCATTCCTGTCCCCCACACAAAAACCGTGTAGGATATACAGGAAAAGGCAGTGTTCTGCAGACTTTTAATACTGGGCACGTGTTGGAGGCTGAAATATAGCAACTCCTGTATCAGATGGAGCGCTGGCCCAGCCTGTCTGAAATGCTGGTGTTAATGTACTGCCTGTATAGCACTAGGACAACTGTGGGATAGGTTAGATATGAGGTTAATATAGGGAAAACCTCTGCCTAAATTGTTCCATTAGGCCCCAGCTTGAGTGAGGTGAAAGACAGAATTAAAAGGTGGTATCTGCAGGAGCTACATGAAGGCACACATTACAGGATGGGCAGCAAGTGGCCCAAAACCCATCTCTCTCCCTATGACAGCGATTCAGCAGTGGGGAAGTGAAGGAAGAGTAGTGATCAGAGCCGTTATGCAAGAGAAAAAAACAACCCACTCCCAACTTTGAAAAGCAGCAACACAGACCTCCCCACTGCCTGTGTCAAGCTGTCTTCAACCCTCCCACAGCCCTGGTTGGTGCCAGGGGGAATGATTTGGGGAAAGAGGTTTCTCCCTTCCCACTCCCATGCCGGCCAAGCCATGGGGTGTCCTGCTCCTGCAGCACCCTGCAAGGGTGCATGTGCCTCGGTGGCCACCTTACCAGTGATGATGAGGAGAATCCCGATGATCACCTGGAAGAAGAGGGAGATGCTGATGAGCACGATGAGGGTGGCATAGTACTGGAAGGACGACCCTTGCTCCAGCACCGCTTTGAGCTGCGTGACGTTTGCCATGAACAGCGCCACATCCAGCATGCTCTCTGCCACGCTCTTCTTTGTCGCGTAGTGATTGATATTCATCGGCCCGTTAATCCGGAGATGAGGATTCATGCCCTGGGGAGACAGGAGAAACTGCATGAACTGGTACAATTTCTAAGCCAACAGATGTGTCCAAGTCAAACGGGCTGCTGCCTCCCCACAGGGTTTATCTACAAGGCCTGAGAAAGAGTCAAAGTTGCATGTTTTAAATGTGTTGAGAGCACCCAGTTTCCCCTCTCAGTTGCCTCATGATATTAATAGGCACAAGATACTTGCAGTGATCAAGAGCTCAGCAAGGTTAGAAAAATACTGGGTATTTTTGTGGAAAACAAGCTCGTCCAGAGTTACAATAATGTAGATTACCCAGAACCAGGGATTTTGCAAGGAATATTAAATTCTCTTCCTTCAGGGCACGGACAAGCCTTGAACTTACAGGGGATTGAGAGAGATCTCTTTGGGTCGAGTGTTCAAAGAACTGTCAGTGGCTGGCCTTTACATCTCTCTGAACACTTTTTCCTGGCTACTGTCTTAGACAAGAGGCTGGAGCAGATGGGAACATCCACATTTTTGTTTCTGAAACAAGGGATGCTATTTCTTCAAAATGTCAGGCACTGAAACACACCGAGACAAGGGGTGGGATCCATCACACCTAACTTCAACTGATCATTCAGGCACATTTTTTTCAGTGGAAAGAAACAGGTATTTACAAGGGATAAATCACCTGGTTGCCCTTAACCTCATTACAAGTGTGGGTAATTTGGCTTCTTTTAGCCATCCACCTTTTCACTATCTTTCTTGTTAAGTGAGTTCCCCTGTTAGCTCTCTTGATCCAAGTGATGGAAGAAAAAAAAAAAAAGATAGAAAAGGGGACAATAGTTTTCAATTCACACAGAGTGCCATCAGCTGGTAATAAATCACCAGCAAAGGCAAGAATTACAAAAGATTTGGATATATCTGTAGCAGGCTATGATCTTATTACTTAAAAAGAAAGAAAAACACTTCCATGTAGTAGACAGGCTTCAGTTCTGGGTAATCAGCCTCTTGTCTGCTGTAGTGAAGACCAGCAGCCTTGCCCTCAGCGCTGTCTGATGGATAACCCTTTAAATGTGGAGGTAAGGGCCAGGAGAGGTGGCCTGAGGTGACCTCTTTTGCTCAGAGTGGTGGAAGAGATTTCTCCCAATGCATACTGTGCCTACATCAAATAGTAAGTCCTGTTTTGGTCTCTTTGTACCAGATGAAGTATAAAATGTAATGTTTCCTCCATACTTTCCAAAGAAAGGTTATGGCTAGTGCTTTGTGCTGCTGTCTCTGGTCTCTCTGCATCCCTGGGTAAGAGTGGCTTTTTCTGTGCTGGGGTGGGAGCAAAGCCAGTGATCCTGGGAGAGCTCTGCATGTGGTTGTGTGTCCGATACTGAAATCAGGGCTGGCTTCTGGAAGGGGATTGTGGCCTGTGCCAGCAATTACCCTTATGTGAGAAAGATATGTAGTAAAAAGCCGGCAGGAATGACTGTGTCCACTTTGAACTATTGGTGAACTGCGATCCCTAAGAAGGGGCTGGCCTGGGGTAGGAGAAGGCTTTGGGGGATTTTTTTTTTTTATTATTATTATTTTGATAACTTAAAACTTGTAATTTTTGTGGTTTCTAAGAGTAAAGTTACTGTGGTTAAGAGGCTCCTTTGCAAAGCCTGTATTTCTTGCTGTAGAAGGTAGAAATTAAAAGATATTGGAAGATAAAAGTAGAAGTCTAGAGAGCTGGTAAGGACTCTAAGGCAGCATGTAGGGATTCAGGACTTCTTAACCATGACTGGGGCAGAACAGGAGTATCTTGTGTTGCAGGGAAAGGAGGCCAGCAAAAGGTCTGATTCTGGGAACATGTCTTAAAAACCCTAGATTTAGGTACTGCCCCCTCTCAGCTGGCCTAAAAACACGCAGTCCTGTTGCAACAGAGACGTACTGATACCAAGTGGTGCGAGATCAGCAGAGATGTACCCATACCAGGTGGTGCAAGGTTTGACATTTGACCCTTTTCTTGTGTCTTTCTCTTTTTTTATTCCTGAAGAGTCAGCCCTCCACCCTGCAGCGTCACAAGGCTGGGCATTCATAGTTTATGTCTGCGTAATGATGAGTTAAGGGGGCGAGAACAAGGGCGCTGTACAAACAAGACAGAGCTTTTGTTAAACGAGTGACTGGTACAAGAAGGCTGAGACATCTGTTCCCAGTCCTGGTGTAGAGACAAACAAAGCAAGTCAGGAGCTCTTCTTGAATGAAAACACGTCCTCCTTTTGAGCTGCTCCCACACTCCTCTACCTGGAGTGTGAAAGGGGGCAGAGTTGCAATGTGCTGAGCTCTCTGTCCCAGATGATCAGGCCATGAAAAACAGAGTCCTTGCACATGGGCGTTTCTGGTCTGGATGAGCTCAGGGGCATGTTCCCCTCTCTGGGACATGATACCACAGGCAGGGAAAGCCACTGCTCTCTCACACGGAGTCACTGGATCTGGGAAACGTGAACAATGAAAAATTGTAATTGCTGTTTCAAAGACCTGTCAGCTGAGGCTTAGTAGGTACGCAAAGGTAGCCAAAAGGTTAGCGGATGATGAAAGCTGGATGCTAAGCTTTCACTTAGGGAGCTAAACAGTGGACCAGTATTATGATGGCCCATTTGAGTCCTTATGATACGGGAGTCCTTATGACTTTTTTTTTTGAGCGGTCACAATGCACTTACAGCTTTTCAAAATGGGACCCTTTCTGCTTTTGTTTTGTCCTCAAGTTCAGTCCTGCGTACTGTTGTGTTTTAGGAGCTGATTCACAAGCAGCTCAGGTTTCTTTGCAGCAGGATTGCCCAGTCAGCTGTGGAGGGTTATGTGGGATCACTGGGGAGATTAAATTAGTCTCTTCTGGCAAAGAGAGCTCTAAGTCAAGTTACAGGACATACGTCAGAGGTCATTCAAGTGACTTATGTCATCAGGCTAGACCTGGTGTCTTTCTAGTCACTTTGAAAGTGTTCCCCTTCTGAGAGTGGGATTGCTGCCTTTTCTTTTTCATCAAGGAGAAGAAACCCAGATCTGTCAGTCAGATACCAACTTTATCGTGCAAGCGTTGTTGTAGAGCCAGAATGCCTGCTGGAAAACAGCACTTACCAGTATGCTGCACTTCCCCAAGATGGGGATGTATCATTACTGCCCACTTCTTAAGGGCAGGGAAATTAGGCCTTGAAAAAGTCCAGTCACACAATCGCACTGGCTGAACTGGTGCTGAAGCTTGGCTCCTGATTCCAATTTGCAGATGTTTTGGCTTTCCATATGAGACAGCCTCTTTCCCTGCAAAGGCTCTGCTGGCTTCAGTCTGACCTCAGGCAAATCCCCTTGCTGCTTCCTTTTGTGTAAACGTGGCACAGCAATGCAGATAGCTACTGAGTGAGGCACCCATCTACGTTTTTTTTAAGTCAGAGGCTTTATTCATGCTCAAAGCTCACACACACATAAATATTTAACTCTCATTTCTTTGATATTTTCAATTTTTGTAGGAGTTCTTATAGAAGGATGCATTAATATCAGTACCAGTGTGGGATTTATCCCCCCCACCACCTCTTTTTAAACTCCGTCTCTGGTTTTGCTGTAGGGAGTTGGCAGGTCCCAGGGCCTGTGAAACCTGGCTCCGGCACCAGAGGGCATCCCGAGCTCCACAGCTCACTGACGCTACCTGAAAAATTTCCACTGAAATTAGTTTTCAAGGGAAATTCTTTGCTTTTTATTACGTGTTTATTTTTACAAGAAACAGCTACTTTTTTTCTGAAAACTTTTGGAGGAGATTTGTGTCAATATTTCTTTCCAAAGCTTGCAGATTTTGTGGCCAAGGGGAGCACAGAACTTTCTTAAAGCTACTTGGACGATTTCTACAAAACCTATAGGTTTCTCTTGCTATATTTTTCAGGGCAGGAAAAAACCAATACGGAGCAGATCTAATTGCAAATCTGTGTGCTTTGTGGGTTTTGTGACCCTATCCCCAGGGGAGAACAGCCTGAAAGAGATAGTGGGACAGCACGAGGCTCACAAGTATGGGAATGGTAATCCTCTTCATGGGAGTGCTCTGGCAGAGGGGATGTCTGAGGAGAAACTATATTATTGGCCATTAGTTCTGAGGGAAATGCTGGAGGATGCCAAAGAAAACAGGGACGTGAATGCAGGCCGCGCATGTGGAGGGTAGGTGCGGAGATGCCTGCCGTGGGGATCCCGGCCGATAAACAGCCAGCCACACGCACAGGCACCGGGGAAAATCCGGTGTGTTTTTCCACAGTATTTGCCAGTTGGCAGATCTAGAAGTACTTTGTAAACATCAGTTGATGAAGGTTAAAGCACACAGAGTCATCCTCTCGCAGGGTAGGAGAGGAGCGCAGTTCCCTTTCTACAGGCAGAAAGCGGAGAGATTAAAGGCCCTGCTCTCCATCAATACTCCTACTTTAAGTGCCCAGTTACTAGCTACCCTGCTTTTCCAGAGAAACTCACTCCTTGCAGCTCCTGACCATTTCGCTTGGGATGAAAGGAGCCAGTTTCAGGTTTTCTGGCCTACGTGCCGTGCCTAGGCACAGGCAGTGTCAGTGGCAGCACCGGGAGCAGCCATGGTTACCAAATGTCTGCCTGCCCCGGGGGTCGGGCTTCCCTCGCAGAGCCAGGTGTGTCAGCTTGCAGGCGAGGAAGCACGCTTGTGCACAGCCACGTGTGTGCAAGAGAAGGGACGTGCAGGGAATGCTTTGGTCAATACCAACTATGTGACAAACTCTGTGAGGCAAAGGCTGTTTTTCTCCAATTTGGCACAATAGCAAGCATCTTGGCTGCATTCCACGAACAAAAGTAATAGTAAACCTCATCATGGATGCTGCAGGAAAAAGGAAAACTGAGTGTTCGGGGCCAGTTCCCCTCTTCGTCCTCTGTGGAAGCTAGTCCAGTTGTTGTGCTTAGGGTTTTTTCCTTTTAATATAGCCATTTGTTCCGCTCACTAGGGGTCCTGTTCAGAGCCAAATGGTTGTGTTGCCTTCAATTCATGTTGGATAAATCCCAGAAAATAAATCAGGGATGCTTTCCTGGTATCTTGGGCTCTCCCTGTGCATGGGAGTGGTCCTGATGGAGATCTTTCTCTGAGGTGTTCCTCCACTTCTGTGACAGGTCACTGCTCAGTAACAGAGGGCTTGCTGACACCAACTGTTTGGATGAGAGCTCTCCAACCAAAATAACTTCCAGGAGTAGAGGGCCAGCACCTCTTCGGAAGTAGAAGCCTAGGCAAATGGCAGGCACAGATCCTGCATGCTTGCTAAGCACTGTTTGTGTTCTCTAGTCTCACCAAACTCCCCCTCTCCATTTGCTTTATCCACCCTCTGTGTCTCTTCTCACACCCACAAGCAAACCTGGTGAGCGCTCTTGGGCAGAGATGTCCCTGTGGTGCAGCACTTGGGACCCTCGTCCTTGAGCTAAGGGGTGCCTTGAGTAGGACACTGCTACTGATAAAGGGATGAAAGTGCAGCTGGGTGAGACTGCCAGCAGAGCCTCTCATTTACCCAGCTGAACGGCTGGCCTCGTATTCTCACCGCAACTCCCCGAAATGAGGCCGCGCAGGAGCAGGAGACTCACAGCAAAACCTAGCACCACGTAGAGCTGAAGTGTCGGAAGCGGGTAGGGAAGCTGGGCAGTCCCCCGCTTGTGGCTGGCAGCGGGGAGCAGAGGGGTGGGGGTGAGTCACGAGGTAGCAGAGCCCCACGAGAGCCGGGGTGCCTCTCCTCGCCCTTGCCCTCCGGCTGGCGCGGCAGTCGGTTCTGTTTCCCGGCTGGCTGCGGCACTCGCAGCCTGCAGAGACCTGCTTGTCACAGCAAGTGTGTGTGCTCTGCTCTCCATGCCTCCTTTTCCACGCTGCTTCTCATCTCTGATTTGTCCTGCAGACCATCTCTGCATTTTCTGTTCGGCTCTTCTTCTCTCCTGTCATCGTCCTCTTCTATTCTCTCCTCTGTTCTTTTCTCACCCTGTGCTTTTCACCTTGTCTTTCTCTCATGCTTTTTCCTGCTATCAGGCTCTTCTGCTCTTGAATGCACCCCCTTCCCTGGGTTGCTGTCTCCTTTTTCTCCCCCACTCTTTTTCCCCTTTGGCACTCTGTGCTGTATGGTGAGTTTCTTGAATCTGTTCACTCTCAGATGCCACTCACGGCTTCCTATGCTACAGGGCAACATAAATTATGTATCGCTCAAATAACTGTCTTGCCAAATCTATTTTAAACTCCCTCGTTAAGTGTATTTATGATACTGAATTGAAGGGATCCAGGAATCGACTGGCAGGCTGCAGGCCTGAGCTGGAATAGGAGATAATTTTTCTTTTCCAGGTAGCTGGATGAGGACAAGGTGGGAAGGGCAGTGACACTGGTGGAGGACCCTCCATCCATAGCTGAGAAGCAGTTAGTGGGTTTGGGGGCTCAAGAATTGTTTGGCACCAGCAATTACAATGTGCTGATGCATGATCTCTGATTGTTGAACAGAAGCAATTGGGTGTGTATGTACGGTGGAGGGGGCAGCTCTTTGAATGTATGGAATTGGGAGTGCACTCAAAAGGATTAGTGGGAACAATTATTTCCAAAGCCAGGATATAGAAGCTGGAGCCTATTCAAGTCACTAGCGTTTAGCACCCAGAGCAGTTTTATCCCAGTGCTGGGGGGGAGAACGGGGGAGCAAGGGAAGACTAAAAACAGCTTTACAAGAAAAAAAATTAAAAGTAGGTTAGCAGAGAAAATGAGTTTATAAAAAATAGAAGAGCAGCCGGGAGGCACAACAGTAACTACTGCATTGTGCTTACAAAGCTAAACATGTTAAGATGAATAAATCCTCAAGCTGGATGGCTTATGGCCCAAAATATTGAGAAAAGCTAGGCCTGATTGCAGGTTGCTGCCAGATACAAAGAGCAAATGTGTTCATATAAATCATTTTAATACAAAACATTCCTAAAGCAAGGTCCTAAATTTGAACTTCTTCCAAGTCTAAGGGTGTTTGCATCCAATGCCGAGGGGTCAGGTTGATTTCTAAACATATTAACAGCTGTACTGGATCAGACCAAAGGTCCACCTCCCCACTAACTGTGGTCTGTAGCAGTTGTGTAGGGTAAAAAAAAATAAATAAAAAAAATTAGGAGGAGACAAGCATATAGCAACTGTCCCTTGTGCTCTGTTCACCCAGTGACCTGCAACTCTGTACTCAGAGCCATCCTAACCCTGGTCTGATGTTGATCTTCATGTGATGAAACCCAAGATTAATTTGTCATTTGTTGTGTGGCTTAGGGCATCCTACTTGCTTTCCCTGGATCTTAGTTTCCCCATCTGAAAAATAATGAGAATGCTCACAAAGGTGATGTGTAAGGAGAGAGATGGCTAAGATCTCCTGTAGAAGTGCAATATATGCCTCTGTTGTGCATATAATACACGTGGACTGGATTCATCATGCACTGAAGCTGATGAAATTAGGTAGACGCTTTTCTTATTCCCAGGGGGGCTTTACATCTTGCAGTATTTCCCAGGTAAACCTCACTCTAAGGCACTGAAGTTCAGGTTCATCTGCAGCTTTTGACACGTATGTGCCGCTAGTTGCTCTCTGAGTGCTTGGGGCTCTCCGCAGAAAGGAAGCTGTGAGAATCTGGGTGGAAAGAGTGGAGAAGGCGACTGAGGGTTTCAACAGAGCTGATGAAATCACATCCATAAACAGTGAAACTCAGGGGTTTTGGTCCCTCTATTATTCATAAGGTCTTTCATCCACAAAGCATTCTTTCCAGTTTCATGTGTACTAACACTCACAATGTCTTTGTCCTGTGGGTCAATGTCTGTCTCCTGTTGCAGTGCTCACCAGCATCTCCAAACAGACCCTGCTGATTTAGTCTTACCTGGGTGCACAGTATTCTCTTTCTTCAAAAACTGCCAGGCTTAGCATCCTTCTCTGCCAGGAAATTGAGCCAATCTCTGGATCTAAAAAAGCTGAATCTGCAGATTTTGTTCAGAACTGGCACACTGAGTTGTGTTAGTTCGCAGCTGAGCATCTGGCCTCGTGCCATCAGATGTTAAAAAAAAAAAAAGAAAAAAATAAAAAAGGTGCTGTTGCTGACCTAAACTTTTGTAAACCCTTAATCCCAATTATTTGTATGGGTTTTGTTTGTTTTGGGTTGGTTTTTTGTTTTCTTTTCCAAGGCTAGCCGAACTAGGTATTGAATACAGAAACTGGTGAGGCAGTAGCTGGGGTTACAAGGGCAGATACTTGTAGCTAGCAATGGACTTCAGGGTAGCCTGCAGAGCTGGTCTGTGCTAACGCTTGGGAATGTCAGCTTAGAAACAACATCAGCTGTGGCTGGAAAGATTTTTAAACACATTAGAGTGCTCTAACAAATGGCTGTTGCATTTTAACATGAGAAAATGCAAAGTGATGCATGGCTATGGCTGTTCAGGTTCAATTAGCGTTAACGCCCTTCCATTAAGCTCTGGCTGCCTCTAGCTTGGGAGCCTGCTGTGCCAGGGAAGGCTGCCGCTGCCTCGCCAGGGCTGGGGCGATGGGTAACCTGGAGAGGACACGGGGTGCCGTGCTTGCAAGGAGCATGGCTGCGTTCTCAGCAGCATGCATGGGAGCACCTCCCAGCACCGCTGGGCACAGCCGCGGCATCTCTCCGAGCCTGGCTGGAGAACTGTCGTGTTTGTTTGCTGTGGGTTTAGTATTGCTTTGTGTGGGGTGAATACACTAAGTGTTGCTGCTTGTGGTTTAGTTATTGTCTGACTGGGGCTATTGCTGCTGTTCTTGGATCGATTATGGCAAGTCATTTAGCTACATTTTAGAGGGTTTCACTGCTGCTGTGGCCAAAATGGACAAAAATGGGACTGTGTGGATAAAGGCACTTCTAGGAGTTGGAGAGGTCTGAGCTTGGCTCTAAGCTGTTGCATAATTTCTGTTTTGGATTCTTGGTAAAAATGGGGATAAAACTATTTCAATTCTCATACGTTAAGAGCTTTCCAGCACAAGAAAATGCCTTTTTTTGTGTGTGTACGGTAACTAGTACAATGGAGCCCTGATCTCAGAGCCTCTTATCCAAACTATATTAGAGAGAAACGTTGAGGAACCTTCTACCTTTTTTAACTGAATTTTAACAGGACTGATTGTTAGCTTGTGCAGAGCATTTACACATGTAACTATTACTCAGTTTTAATAAGTGAACCAGCTGAGGAACCAAAAAGCATGATCACAGATCAGTGAGGGGTGGCAGAGTACAGCATGAGACTGGTGTCCTGCCTTTGAGTCTCTTGCTCTCACTACAAAGCTTCACCTACAGGACAGCAGTTAGGGATGGCTACTAGCAACTAGAAGCCCTATTTTTTCACGACAAGGTATGAACATAGCTGACTTCTAAAGTACCCAATATGGGGCATTTCTTTCTCTTGCACTTGCTACATCAGCCCTTTAAGCTGTATATTCAAGCGTCTTAATTGAGTATGGATTCACTGGCTTAAACTTAATTTTCTCCTTTGAGTGGCAAAACATTAAGCAATTGTTTAGGCATGCATTGCTTCAAAAAGGGTCAGTATGAAGCAAGACTGAATCAAGAAGGTACTTGAAACGAATTCCCACTAGGGAAGGCAGCAGTTTTTCACCTGTATCCTATGGACCATTGGAGATGTCTGTTTAGGCGTCCTCAAAAGGCAGCTAAGAAAAGTGAGCTCATATCTTCAAGAGGTGTCTCGAAGGAAGTACTTCAGTTGTAGAAGCAGGGAAAATGTCCCACAAGGAGGGGATGCTATTATTTTGTGATTCAGTGGCACCTCATCACACACTGGTGTCCTGTTATGACAGACACAGATAAACTTGCCTAGGAGCACACAGGCAGCCTGCAACAGAAGTAACCCAGAACTTGATCTCGTTTTCTGACAGATGCAGCATTACCTCCCTTCCTTCATACTGCAGCTTGCTAAGTGCTTGCCCACTGTTGGAACCAAATAATCCCACCCTTTGTCTCTTCCTCTCCAATTTTCCTCTTTCATTGGTACATCTAGTGTCTTTTGGGGAGATGCAGACATTGTTTTGGGGATGATATTGCAAAGAAAATGCTTGGGCTTCTCTGCGGTCTTGCTGCTGTTAGCTGAAGCTACATGAATCTGAACCAACAGGAAAATCCAGATGGGGTCAGGGTGAGTTTTGTGCCAGAACCTGTTTTTTTGGCCATATGTGACAGAAACCTGAAGCAGCCAGAACCTTGAAGTAAAATCGCCTCACATCAAAAGACAAAAAAAAAAGCCTCTAGTCTGTAAAACTGGAGTTATGAGAACAGTCTATTAAGCTAAAAAAAGGGTAATTCTTTAATTAGAGAAATCATTGGGTGAGATATTCACTTTTAAAACAAAGTCTCTTTGCACGGTGAGTCTATTTCTTCAGTCTTGGTTTCCCTCCCAGCGACTTCCACTGCCTACCTGTTGTGTATAAACCTGCTGGCCTCCTTAAAGGCCCCCGGACAGCCTTCTCCCTGATCCTTGCCTAGTTACTTGCCTTCTTTTGCCTGCGTAGCCCTGCGGTGTGTGCCCTGGGTGCTCTTCCCCCTCTTCTAGAGCCTTCTGATGGTCAAGGGACCAACAGCTGGCACAGGGCAAATGGGCAGCTGTCTTCCCACACCATCCCCGAGTGGGGAAGCGTGTCCCAGCCATGCCCTTTTTACTGGAGTATGCAACTTACAGTCTCTATACAGTAAATTGGAAGCAACCAAGCTGAGCAGTTATGCCAGCTACTGCAGTTAGTGTTTGTGGAAGTTTCTTCTGGAAGAAACTAGCCCTCTGCAAGGCCCAGCTCCCCCAGCCAAGCTCGCGTACCAGCATACATGATGAGTCCCCTTGCAAAAAGGCAGCAGCACCAGGCTCTGTGAGATATTCTCATGTCTCATGAAAGTCCCTGGAGGCAGCTGCTTCAGCAGGCTGACACTGACAGTGGGAGAGAGTGAAGAAGTTGAGGGCAGCAAAAAGATTGCAAGGAGCAATTTTTTCCCTTTTCTTTTACCTGGTGCATATTTTTCCAAACTCCACAGACCTGATGAGACTTCAAACAATGTCATGCAGAGGGTCCAAGCTCTGTAATTAAGCCCCTGCAGAGGCTCGGCTTTTGCAGGGGACCCAGCGCTGCCAGCCAAGGTGTTCTCACTAGAGAGCACTGGGTCCCAGGGACACAGCTAACTGGGTCACCAAGGCAGCGCTTCCTACGCTCGGAACAAAGGAAAGATCCAACAGAATATCCTTGCAAAACCCTGGGTATGGGAGGAAAATCTGAAATCAGCGTATCTAATGCCGTGTTGCTTTAGATGGGTTTAACAACTTGAGGCATCTGAGTTGGGAAACTTTGACTCTATTGTTCCCATTAATAATTTAATTGGAAGCTGGGCCAAGGCCCTGCCTTAGGATGTACAGTAAAGCTCAGGGAGGAGGTTTAAGGTGGTTATGGAGCGGAAGGTTTTCCTTGGTAATTAGAAATATTAGGTTTGGCTTTCCCTTGTCTTCCTGGAGGAATTTCAAGGGTGGGGTGATCCTGTTGTTTGGGTTTATGGCTTGCTATGTTGACAGAAGGATTCATAGGATGAGGTTGTTTTTCCTTTTTCTTTCCATCCTTCAGTGCAGCTTGATGGTGCTGTAACAGCTAGCCATACTAAATTCAGGGCAGTGACACAGCGTGCTACAAAAATGGCCATTGGTATATCAGGATGTTAAACATAAATTGTGAATTTCTGTTGATCAGAAGTGAAACAGCTGGTGGTCAGTAATATCTCTCATTTCTGAAAAATGGTACTGGGACTTCCCTGTCCAACTTCCAATGAGTTCAATGAAAGTTAAACAATGAAAACGTTTATCTTTGGCTGTCTCACCTGAAGTTCATAATGTTAAATTAACTTATACTCCAAAAGTGTGTCTCTAAAAACATCCCCATTAAGATACCTTATAAGACCAAAGTGGCAGAATTGAAGTGCCAGGATCAGGTTGTTTTTTTTTTTTTCCCATAATAGTAGGTAACAGGCCTATTCCTCTTGGCAAACTGGGTTAAGCAGTTAATGTTAAACTGAGACCACCAGGTCACTGGCACAAGAGAGGAACTAGGTGAGAAAATCAGCAACTTGCACTTCATTACTAGGGGATGCTGGAGAGATTAAGGTAAAATCATATGTTTCAGAAGTCAATTAAAATGAGGAGGGTGTGGCACATAGGAATTCAACAGAAAAGGAAAGGACTTCTGCTGGGTTTGCTTTTTGAGTTGCTTGCTTTGTGTTGGTCTCTGAGACCGAGTGGGAAGTGGACGCAGTGGGGAGGGCTGTGGCCCCACTGCCCTCAGTGTGAGGGGGCTGCAGAGCTCTGTCTGTCTCCCTCTGGTGGGTGCTCCAGCTGTGGCATCACAGCTGCCTCCACCTTCCTGTCTCAGGGAGTTCAGCAGCTCAGCCTTGAAATCTCAGGTCCCATGTTACAGCGCCCAGCTGTAACCTCAATGTCAGTATGTCTTCCTAAAATCTAGGATCTGCTCTCAGGATTTACTAAGAGGAGGGTGGCAGGAGAAATAGCCAAATTAGGTGAGGGAACCAGCAGGTGGTGCTCAGGCGTAAATGCAAAGGGTTCCTCCACTGTTAAGATGGTAGCAAGAATTTTTGCAGTGCAATTGGTTGTCCTATGTCTCTGCTAGTATGCTAGCATTTTTCCCAGTGGATTATGAATTTAGAAATAATGATGACTGAAAGGGGTTACATGCTACCTAGATAGGGTCCTAGGTTACGAAGTATCGCAAAAGTGCGTTGCATAATTTGAAAAAATCTCTGACCAGCTGCAAAATAGGGATTGAAGTCTAAGGTCGAAGAGTTCAGAAAACATAATTATTTGGGTTTTAAAGATGCCTGATATAACTTATTTAAGATACAGTGCTGTAGGAATCCACACAGTAAAAGAAATATGCAGCAACTGTAGAGCACTCTCTCCCTCCTTTTCCCTCTATTAATCATCTGGTTTAGAGTTCTTTTTTTGTGCTTTTATGTTGTGTTAAAATAATACACAAGACAGACCCTGGATTAAGTTGTGACTGGAAGATTATGGTGAGTAATGTTTACAACAAAGCTCAGGAGGGGAGCTCTGTAAAAAAGAGCTACTTCAGAAGCTGGTCATGCATGTAAAATTGGCTCTTATTAAATTTGATATATATATTTTTTTTAATAGTCACTGTAGCCCTCGATTGTTTTCTTTTGAATACTGAATACAAACCACCTGACACACATTTTTCCAATAAAAATTCTCTTCAGTTAAAACTATCTTTTCTGCTTTAACACTACGTACCCTGAATGTCAATAGTACCCTCCTGAAGTCTTAAATTTCCTTGTACCACAGGAAGGAAACTGCAGTAGAGCTTGGAGAAGTATGAAGTTTTGGGCTCAGTTCCTCACACAGCTGTTGCTGTGGCTGTTCAGTTTTATGTAAAAGCGATACTAAAGGTCAGATTCGATAGCGTTTTATAAATAAAGTTGGCCTTGACCTAAATCCCGTCCAACCCCACTTGCTGATAGAGCACAGAATGCAAGCAAGCACAGACTTCGTTCTCCTGTTTCAGTTTTTAAAACAATGATTTAGCACAGTCATGATCTGAAGGGAGTGTTTCAGTATATCCTTAAAAGGTGAAGGTCTACCTGTCTGAAGTCTGGCAGGAGAAGGAATATACACCATCACTTTCCTACCCCAAGACATAGACAACAAAGTTTAGGGAACAGTATCTCTAAAATAGATTGTTTAAGCATCCCAGAGAATGGAGTTCAGTGTTTCCAAAAGTGTTGAGGGCTTTCTAGACGATTGAATAAAATGAGTTAGTAAGCATTCATGGGCTACCAAGAAAGCTCAGGTAGCTGAAGCCGTGCTTGTGAGAGGGCTCTGCAAACAACAAGCGTGTGTGGGGAGGAAGATTGCTGATCCCTGCCTAGCTAGTGGGGACGGGGTGTCCTGAATGGGTTTATCTCCGATCACAGCGGTAGGACACATCAGACCTTGTCGTTGTCTCCCATCCAGTCCAGCATTCTGTCTCAGACTCATGGAAGCAATAACTGATTTATAAACCCTCCACTTCAAAATTAATAGTGGTCTCTCCTAACCTTTAAGCTAAGTGCCGTTCCTTTTAACGAGCCTAACAGGGATGGAACTTCTAGTATAACCAGTGGGAACTTCTCAGCCACGATACTTTGCTTAGGCAGCTGTTCAAGGCCACAGTGCAGCAAAATAGTGCTCTCCAAAAATTATACCATCTGAGGTCTTTCTAGTCACTTGAAAGGAGGTAGATGGAACTAGAACTCTGAGCTTCATTATGCTGATGTATCTCACATGTCACAGGAAGTGTTTTGCATCAGGGAAGCCAAAGCAACATTTAAGCAAATGGCTGTGGAATGGCCTTTTGACTGCAACCAGCTTCAGCCAGGGACCTGTTTGACATGTACCTGACTCGATGGCCAGCTATGTTCCTACTGAAAGCTGCAGGGAAGAAAGCTTCCACTGACCTCCCGGGGGAAACAGGAGCAGGCATTCAGTGGGCAGTGCCGGGGTGTGGGTTTCTGTCCAAGGGCACTGATTAATAACTCCTATAGACTCTGGTGGATTTGGCAAGCTCTCAGCATTTCTGCAAGTCAAACTGTGTTAAGGTGCATTTGAGGCAGTCTTCTCTAGTGTAATTAATTAAGAAAAATGCATTTACCTAGGCTGTAGAAATAAATTAAGAAAATCAGAGCCCAATTCAATGGAAGGTGTGCTTGCTTTGACAACCAAAACAATGCCTTTGAAACAGATTCCTGTGAATTAATCTCATCAGAGCTTCTCTGTTAAGTATCCTTCCTGACAACAGAACTATCATCTGGGGGAAGCGTTACATCAGTACCTTAAAAAAAAACCCACATGACTCAAAAAAAAAACCCAAAACCCCCAAATCCCATGAGAATGACAAATCTAGAACTGTAACTTGGTCACTGGACACACCTGGTAGTTACAGGAAGTTTATTTAGTGATGTCTAAGATTATAGCAGCAACTATGGATGCTCAAACAGAATGAAATTAGCATTGCTGACAAGCCAAGACAACTCAGATGGACATCCAGATCTGTCATAAAGGTTGCATCACTCAAATGCATCATATCTTAATATGGAAAGTGAGACGAAAAATGCAAACCACAGCCAGGATGAAATTCAGGAATGGTCATTGTCTCTAGGTGCTGATATGGCACCTGCGCTTTTGAATTTGTAGTCTCTTATCACTGATGCACTTGAGGGTTTGGCAGGTGATTCACGTACACTGATTCACAATTCATCCCAGGTGAAGTTTGCAACAAAAGGCATATCTTTGTGTCATATACGTGGGGGGAAAAACAGAATCCATGATCAGAGTCTTCACTAGTGTAAGTTTTCTTCGCTGTGACTAACAAACTTCTGCCTGTGAAGTTGGAATGCAGATTTTGTTCTGGCAATTTACACACCATCATCTCTTGCTTATCTATGGGTAGTTTATTCAGATTATGGATTAACTGAGCAATCATTTAGCAACACCCTGCTCTCTACTGCTCCCAGTCCAACTTGGTACAGCTGCATGATGCTGTATGGGGCTGTACAGACTTAGTGACTTGGCTCAGTTCTAATTTAGGCATCTCCACAGCCTGCTGTCTGTGGTATTGCTGATCTTTTTCTCCTTTATAACTTTGGTGCTTGCTCTCACACCCTGGACACAGTAATACCCTACTACAGCAAAACATCAGTTATAATAGTTACCTAGAAAATCATGGAAATCAAACAGATTTATTTTTTATATTTTGTTTTGGTTTTCTTACGGGAAGCCTATCCGGGCCAGAAAATCCCAGCAGCTTTTCCCTTTTCAAGTAGTTACTTTTGACTCAGCAGGAGGAGGAAATGGCCTGCAATAATCACCGCCTGTCAATCCAAGGACTCCCAAGACCAAACCCAACAAAGCTGCTCAGCAGTTCTCAGAGTGCCAGCACAATTGGTGGTTTTGAAATGCCAGTCAGAGCTGTGCTGGGGCATCCTCTCTGTTTTCTTACAGACACCAGAATGAGAGCCACAGACCTCTCTGAAGGAACAGGAAGGTCCAACTATCAAAAGCACTAGTTCTGGAGCTTAAGTTCTTCATGCAAGGAGGTTGTCCCAGAAGTGGTGTTACTGCCATGTTCTAAGCCTTGAGCTGCTATGGGACTTATATGTGAAGGCTTGGGGCCCCAGCCAGATTCCACCGGCATTAATGGAACATGTAATTGATTTTGTGGTGAAGTAAAAAGATGCATCCTGCAACCTTGTGAATAAAGAAAGGCCTACTCAATTAATGAGGCAGGATTCAGATGCACACAGTCCTGGACCACCTCAGAAAGACCAGCCACTTTCCCAAAGCCAGCTTACACTATCATTCTGAATGTTTACCTTCACAGTACAAACAAAAAAAAGAGGTGTATTTATTGACAGGGTAAACAGGTACACTTTTCTCCAAAGAAACCAGTTTGGTTAGTCAGCCTGGGTGTTGACAAGAGGTGGAAGGAAATCATTAAAAGAGACTGCATAGTAGGTATGATAATTGGCCATGTGGTTGGTACCAAACAATAGAGGCTTATGCAGAGCCTAGGGAATGGGGAGAGAGAATTTTACCTTTCCAAACAGGAGGGTATCAAGCTGTGCTTTCCTGCCTGGGAAGTAGGTCAAGAGGAAGTGCACTTTCAATTCATATTCGTCTCATAATTATTTCACTGAAAAACAGCATTTCTGTCAAGGGGAAGATGCCTTTGTGGCCAGTCTTATGGAAGAACAATCCTCCACTCAACGCAACAGCATGCATATTTGATGCTTTCAGCATCAGCACTGCCTTCCACATGAGCTCTCATTGCACTCTGCTGTTAGTCCTGACCTTGCTGAGCTTCACAGTCGCTCCAGGCATCACCACCAGTGGATCCAGAGTGCTGGATCCCAGCATGAGAGTGCAAAGAGGTCCAACTCTCTGCTCAAAGCTAGGCCAATACGTGAGGTTGCTCAGGGTCATATTGCTAAAGTATTAAATGGATGGAGTGTCCCAAACCTCTCTGAGTAACCTATTGCAATGTTAGACCCCCATCATAGAGACATTTTTGCTCAGAAAGTGTGTTTTAAAAAAGAATGTCAAAGGTTAAGTAAGGATAAATCTATATTAGTCTAGGTAGAGAACAAGTGTTGCATAGTCATCTACAGTACCTGTTTTGGGGTTTTTTTGGTATGTAAGAACTATATTTCTGAAGCAGAAGAGAGCCTTTCCCAGCAACATAAAAATCAAATACTTATGTTCCAAGTAAATTTCCCATGATTTGAAGGAATGTGTAAAGCAATGGGGAGGGAGAGAAGCCAAGCAACAGTGTCTTAGAAAATGATGACAACATGATAGCTCAAGTTTAACATTCAACTATAGAGAAATGTAAACATAAGACTAAATATGTTGAAAAACAATGTACGTAGGATGTGAAATACTACCACTAGAAAGCACAGTGCTTTTCAAGCTTCAATGTATAATCTCCACATATGCCACTTACTACCATTTCTTAAAAACAAATACCCCCCCCACTTTTAAAAAAATTGCCAATAGCACAGAAAACTAAATCTGCTGCATCAAATTGTGTATGTTCCAGATCTTTTTGTGTAGTAAAATATTTAGTAGCTAGTTCTATTCTCTGCCCCAGTTAAGCTTCCCCCCCCCCAAAACTTCCTTGGTTTCACCGTAATTGAGAAATAGTTACAGTATTATTTCATCATCACGTTTTCAAGATAACTAAATTGAACTCCAGTGGAGATAGTACACTATGGGTTTTATTTCAGTCTGGAAAGTTGAGACTAATCCTTTATGTTAATTTTTGCCAGCTAAGGAAGCCAGTAAAATCGGAAATTTCTGACCCTCTTCATATTCAAGATCTTAAACTGAAAAATGAGCTAATATGAGGAAGCTGATTTGGTGGGGGAAAAAAACCACTGTTTTTTATTCCTCTACTGGAATTACTTCCGCTGTAATACTATATATAAAACACAGAACCTGGCCCTTGTATCAGTTATATTGCCTGAAGTAACAGTGTAACTGCAGACATGCCTGGGATGAATCAGTCTTTTTCTTAAGGTCAAAAACTGTTATTTTCCTTCTGACAGACCCCTGACTTCTGTGTACCTCAAAGCCTTGGTTTCCCCCCTACTATATATTTCCTGCTGCCAGCCATTTTTACCTGTTTCTGCTATAACTATTTTATTTTCTTCACAAATAGCAGTACTAAATTCAAGTATGTAGCTATAATGATGTAGAAAAGATTGTATAAAGTTTATTAGGAAGGCTACTTTCCCCAAAACTTTTTACTTTTTCTCCCCTTCCCTCTATCTATTGCAGTAGATCTGACTTAAGAGAAAAAAAAAAAAAAAAAAAGCTATTTGGTAGTTGTGTTTATACACGGTTAGATGCTCATTTTGTTGTCTGTTATCATACTTAGCCTCAAACAAAAAAGTCTACCAAGAGTTAGCTTTATATTCATACCACATCTTTGCTAAAGCAACACTCAATTATTATCAAGACTCTAATCTCACAATCATTAGCCTTTTCAGTTCTGGTAAACTTCTGAAACATTGGGAACACTTGCTCTTTGCTTCCCTATAATTCTCAAACAGCGGCATTTAATAGGAAGAAAAAGCATCAACTAGACAACTTCATCCATCTGTTGTTAGTTTTTTGGGTAACCTACACATTTTGGATCCTTCACCAAGGTACTCCAAAAAAAAATCTGGCAAGCTAATGCTATGCCTTAGTGTTTTCCCCTAGGACTCCCCAATCCAACAGAGCTCATCTAATGATCGTTACAGTTAATATAGCACAAGCTTCTAAAAGGAGTAAGTACTCGGAATTTTAGTGCTTCTTTGAACTTGTAGTCTTTCTAATCTAATTTTCCCAGTAGCCTCTCAATTTTTTGGTAATAGTGCCTAACAGATTTCCAATAATTTTCAAGCTGAGTAGAGCTGGTTAATTCCTAGAAAAGAGACTGCCAGGGCAAGGCTAGTAACTCCTAGTAATGACTAAGTAATTAGACTAAATTAGAACAGTAACTGAAACCTAGTTCCAGCATATTCTGAAGCAACATTGAAAATAATCTCCTTTTTTCTTTTTAGGATGTTAAACCAGGAGCATTCTATCATGTTTCTAACCTGCCTAAGCAAAGATACAAGATTTACTTTCTGTTCTGTTTACTATATCTCTGTTTAGTCCTGTATTTGGTGCTCCCAAATGGCTTACTTCCCAAAGCAACGAGGAAAATGATGAAAGAAAGTGCTTGGGAAGAGAAATTTGGACAGAAGCAGTGACACTTAGACAGGAAAATGTGAATGAAAACTGGAAATTATTGTAGAAAAACTTACTAGATGTCTAAACCCCACAATTTCATAATTGTGAATAAGGACATCTTTGGTTAGTGGTACCTCCTTATTAAGTGAGGAAGTAAAGGCAGCTTCCTCAAATAAATGAGGAAGAGGAGAAGAAAGAGAAAAGAGGTAGCAATTATGTAAATTAGAAACTGTGGAAATATAAAGAGGGAGAAGACTCGAGAGTGAGCAAAGGAAACTTCTACCTTGCAGCCTAAGGAGAGTAAGGCATTTTAAGGGATAATAGCAATAAAATAATTCCTAACAATAGTGCAGCTCACTAGCAGAAGATGGTGAAAGTCTTAATGATTCAGGAAAGACAGTAATACTCAATAGTTCTCTTTTGTGTTTAGAAAGAAGCAGGATGATGTAATAGTGCATCATGGGAATGCAGCAGTACCTTCCAACCCTCCCAAGTAACTATGAAAGATGATAAACAGCAACCATAAAGAATGAAAAAATAGAACTCAGCATGCCTAGGTAGCCCCAGATAAGCCAGAGAGTTGTGTGAGATGCATAGCTTTCTCTTGCTAATTTATAATAAGTCTTTGAGCAAAAAGGAAACTTTTGAGTCTAGAGGAGAGTTAAAGAAAGGCAAAGCAAGATGAGCTAGATAATTTTGGCCCAGCTTGTTTAATAGTAGAGGGCATATATTGAGAAAGCTTAATATAGGATTCAGCTAGTAGAGGTGGAAAGGGAATATAATGTATTGTGCCCAGTATAAAGTGAGGTTTGGAATTTTTTTGCATTATTTTTTATTTCAGAAAATATTATTTGAAAATATCCGTTGTGTTACGTGATACCCTGCTAGATTTAGTGCCCTTTACAGCCCTTTATCAGCCCCAGTGATGTGCTCTGGTGGGCAGAATTAGTTGGTGCTATAGCTGGATTTGGCACAGATGTTGAGTGCTAGAGCTGGAACCATCCAAACAGGGATCAACATATTGACTGTTGCTGAGACATTTCAGTGTTTTCTATCTCTGTCATTTCTTGAGCCTAAAGCTGCCTTAAAATAATTGCTATAAAAGACCCTTGCACCCCTGTACAATAGCCTATGTGAGAGGTAGCCTGTGATAGAAGACATGTGGGCAATGAGGCTACAAATATGGCTAAGGGAGCGTGTAAGAGTAATATTTTTTTAAACAAAAATCTATTCATTTTTATTTGTGGGGATAGGAAAGGCAAGAAGAGATCATTTAACTTTGTATGTCACAAAGTGAAACCCACCTCAGCTGAACCGATATGGGTAACTTGACTCTAATCAACATGGTCATATGCCAGCTAGTTTTGTCAGGCCAATTTGCATTGATTTGGCATGAAATAACAGATAAAGGTAACTGTAATCAGTTTCATATCCAGTCTTTTTATTAATCACTAGATACACTACAAGTGAAGTAGAGCTTAGGAGCATTAAGAACGATACAACTGGAAGGCAGTGATTCGGAAATGGATTTAAGGGTCCTAATGGAAAGAGAGCTGAACATGAGCTTGCTGCAGGACATGGCAGTTCTACAGTGACGACAGGAGCAGGGCTGTGTTCATAAGATTCATTAGTTTAATATCAGAATAACATGGGAAACTCTCTCACAGCTGAGAAACCCATAAAATCTGGAAAGTGCACAGGAAAAGAGCCATACAAATTATGAAAATATTAAAAAATGCCTTCCAATGGGAAACTGAAAGAGATCCAGCTGTCCTGCTTAAAAAAAGACTTGATTCAGACTTAATAAGTAGCACAGAGTCTAGCTGGTACTAAACCAACTTTGTATTATTACTGGAGAAAGCATACAAAAAACCCCTATAACAGGAAGCTGAATTGAGCTAAGTTTAAATTAGAAATGAAGACAGTGAGATATCTTGCCAAGAGAGGGAGTAAATTCTCCAGCTCTTGAAACCTTCAAATCAAGATGTGACACCTTATATGCTCTTGTCACATACCAGTTACTGGACTCTGTACAGAAGCAGCAAAGTGATACAACATCAGCCTCGCACAGAAGGTGACACTGAATAATTCAATGATCCCCAAGGACTCATGAGTATCTATTACTCTTCCTAAACTTTTGACAAGTATAGCTGTACACTGGTGAACTTGAGTCAGGCTTGGTGCTGATATAGCTGTTATTCTAT
Source organism: Aramus guarauna (assembly GCA_013400195.1). Taxonomy (NCBI): domain Eukaryota; kingdom Metazoa; phylum Chordata; class Aves; order Gruiformes; family Aramidae; genus Aramus; species Aramus guarauna. The sequence goes on along the minus strand of VXBL01006133.1, from coordinate 646,886 downwards.
CAATCTATTACACTGGGGGTAAAGTTAGACTTAGTCAATTCTTTAACTTAATCAAGTATCCTGTGTAACATCTTTGTTCTAACAGCTCTGTGGGATCAGGATATTGATGCCAAAAAGTGTAAGTTTAAGAGATTCCAAAACCAAGGGTGCTCATAAGGACCTTGCCATGTGATAATGATAAAGTACATTTCTCTTAGTACTAAATTTTATTTTTTTAAGGAAGCTGTATTTTCCTTGAAGTGACTTCTTTGCTTTTGCTTAGCTTCCTGCCAGAGAATAGCACACATTCTAAAATCTCTCACATATAGCTGTATCTTTTATTATTTTCCTCTCTATAAATAATCTAGCATGACTTGAAAAGACAATAGAGTGTAGAGTTAAATAGACAGTGAAGGCTGTGTATCATTTGGATCTGGTTATGTCCTGACATCAAAAGTTTCTTTTATTGAATTGATTCACCTAGCTTTAATGAAATCCCAAAGATGTAAATGGTTGCTCAGTAGGTTTATGAAAGGCTTAAATAGATTTGTGTCCCTTGAAAAGGCTATAGAACTCTACTAATACTATTGCAGTTGCATGACAAGCTGGATGGGTACTGGACCATCTGAAGGATGTTTTGTCTTTCCCTGTAATGGTTACTCTGACAGAAGACAGCTATGGAACAGCACCTGAAGGTGTTGTTACGTCCAGCCCTTGGCCTCAGTATTGCATGACCTTCTGCAGGATCTTTCAAGTATGTGAATAACCAAGAGTACCAAGGGGATGTCCTGTATGTGGCTCCATGAGCATAATAATTTATATAATGAGCAAAACAATCCTCTGCTTCACTCTTCTACACCAAAGCCACCTGAAGTAATGCATGAATAGGTCAACCTTTTGAGAACAGATTAGAACGGAGTTGATTCTTGATATATGCTGGAACAGTGTAAGTACTAGCTGGTTTTCACTAGTAAATTTCCAACTCTTCTCAGGGTTTACCTGTAACAACCTCAATTACATGCACTAGCAACCATCATTGAATTTCTTGTAGCATAGTTAAGATGCATTCAGCTGGAGAAAACTTGCATCTTAACCAAGCGTTATATATAACCAATAAATACATAGCAGATAACTGACTGCTTTCTGTTCTTCCTCTGTTTCCAAGATCAAGGCAACATTTTATGCAGAAAATCTCGGTTCTCCATGCAACAGTCTCATAAAACCTGAAATCTCCCATTTTATTAATCAGTGTATTATAAGCACAAAGTGTTTGCTCAAGATATCTTGCTACAGAGTTTGGAATTTGCTCTGTGTTTACTAAGACCACACACTCAGTGGGTTTTACAGCACTAGGATTACAGAATCCAGTGAGCATAGATACTGTTTTGATAGCCAATGCTTTGACACTGAAGTCTTAACTAAAGAACGTCCAAAGCAGAGCATGTGAGTCCCTGCAGCCTGAGGTGAAGAGCCAAGTTTTTCAGCAGAAAGCTGTAACTGATCCAGATCTTGTGTGGCTGGGATCCAGAGGAGAGTGCCTAATATGCACTGATTACTTGGTTACATTCAGTTTATTTTGTTCTGATCTGGAAGGATGGTGCTAACTGTTTCAAAATTGTCTGGGAAAGAAAAGTCAAAGGGAAAAAAAAATATATTCTGTTGAGAGAAAATGTTTTAACTAATCCAACAATATTTTAAGTGGTTTGTAACATAAAATACCAGGATAATCAAATCCAAAGTCAAGAGCTATTTCAAAATGAAAAGATGAAATGTTTCATCTGAAATATTTAGATGGAAAACTTTCACAAATTTTCATTTAATCAACACAATTTTGAAAAGATTTATTAGAACTGTCTTTTTTTTCAGTAGAAAATAATTCCCTATCAAGACTTTTTTCTGACTAAAACTTACGGCTAAGCTGTTATATTGCTCCAAGTAAACGTTAACAATACTTGTTCAATATTTCAGCAGCAGCTCTTTCAGAACGCTGAGCTGCCTGGGGCAGGGAGAGAGGGGGGCTGAACCCAAATCAAAACTTTCCTGTGAAAGAAATAACTTCCCATTGTGACTTGCTTAGTAATGAACTCAGATTGTACTTATGTGTAGCCCCAGTTGATAATGTTAACGTTCAATGATTTACAGATCATAATCGAAAAAGAAAATGGAGAATCACTGTTTGAATAGCAGCTGCCCAGGAGCATATTCATTAAGTTTAGATCATGACTCAACAATGTGGTTCAGAAAACATAGTTCAGCAGTTGGAAACACATTGGAAATGGTTTAATTTTTTTCTGGTTTTTCATCTTGGCAAATATATCCATAGAAAAAAAACCCTACTGGCTGATTGCATCGAGACATTGAATGCGTGCCACTGGTGAATAATAGCATATATAGTGGACACTGATTCCAAAAGAAATTTTAATTGGTGCTCAGCTATCAAATTCTGCTCTGGCAAAAGCTCAAGTGGTTAGTATCTTGTATTTTGTGGTCAAATGATGTCAGCCTCTGTGGACAAACTGGGTCTACAGGATGAAGAATTAAGGGCTTGCTATCAAAAATACCCGGTCCCTGTGAACAGTCAGGTCACTGGAATGTTAGCAAAATCACTGCAGTGGGTCTGAGATTTTCCAGTTACAGCTAGGGTAAGAGATGGCTACTACTGCAAACAGATCATGAGTGCTTTTAAGACTGCATTTAATCCCTTGGAGTACATCTAGAAATGGAGAGGAAAACAGAGAAAGCACTTCTTACATCAGCTATATATTTGACAGTTAAATGAACAAGCAGCCCCATTTGGACTACCTGGTGTTTCTGGACAGCTTGCAAGTCTGTACTCTCTGGAACATATCCTTGAACTGACTGAGAAATCACTGCATTGTGGAAATGACATCTCCATGTGAAAGAAATTATTGCAGCTACCTGGAAAACGCACAGAAAGGACCTTCCTGGCAATTCTTTTCCTTTGGGAATCCAGAATCTCATAGAAAGACAGACCATAATGAAATCTAATAGCGTCTAGTACAAATGATTTTTCATTCTATTCACTTCTTTCCATTCCAAAGCACCCCCACCCCAACTGCTTCTGCTGCCCTGTCTGCGGCATGAGGCTGCGCAGTGTGCTTGCCTTGAAGATGCGTTGGAAGGTCACTGAGTAATATAATATAGATCCTGCCCCACCACCATTTTCCCCCCATCACCCCTACATACCACAATCATCTTTAGAATGAGTTTTCAGTCAAATTTCTATTGCGTCTTGACACCGAGGAAACAGAAAGAGCAGACTGTTCCAGTGTGAATGTTTACCGCCTATCGTAGGTGCCCCAGCTGAAATGATTTAACTATCTACCTTCAGAATCCCTTCATCAAAGTCAATAGGAAAAGGGTCACGTGGTTCACTGTGGAACCCCTCATGATGGGGACATGGTTGATGTGCCTAATTTGCCTAATGTCTGCCTCCAGGCCTGCCCCTACTGCTGCTGTCCTCCTGTGCCCATGCTGCGTTCTGCCACTGCCTCCAGGGTTGTCATTCATCTCTTCTCACATCTCCGTGCCTTTTCAATGCTGCCATATATTCTTGAAAGCTTTGATTTGGTACAGTAAGTGATCTTGTGAGCTTTTAATCCTTTTTTTTTTTATTTATTTTTTTTTTAAGAAAGAAATTCTGCAGCTACAAAGGGATTACCAAGTCTTGGTAGCTTAAAGGAGTGAACAAAGTGAAGCCAACAAAAAGTCAAGGCTATTGACGCAACTGAATCAAAGTTGGCATCAAATTTCTTAATTCAGAACTGCTATCAAATCCAGTTCAGAGTTAAAGGAATCAGGAAAATAAAAAATTTTCTACAGAATGCTGAAGTCAAAGTTAAATGCATCTTTCTTAACAATATGTGATCAGAAGAAACATTGTCTTAAGCTAAGATGAGCTATCATTCCATGACCCCAGCCATTCAGAAGCACTATCAAAGTTCACTTGTAAGGGATGAGACCAATATTCAGCAGGTGTGGTGGATTGAACCCTGTAGATTATCTTCTTTCTACCATAAGTGTAGCTTTATTTGGACTGATAAGTAGGACTCATTGAAATCTACTTTGGAATTCAAAACTGAAGTTTTTTTTTTTCTTTCTTAAATAAGATGGATAAACTATTTTCTTTTCATCTCAATTCACAATAAATAGAGTGTCTCGGGATCTTTGGGAAAACCTGCATGTCAAGTACTCCAGTGACGGACCAAGACAAGATTTCAAATGAGTTCAGAAAGACTTTATAAATGTCAACTTCACATGTCTTTGGAATATTTCTTGCTTTGTCTCCTATAAGTTATAGGAGGCAGTGACAACAAATAAAGTCAAAAGGTGAATCTGCTTTGAAGCCACGGGAGAGGAGTCCCCCTTTTGTAGAGTAGAGGTTGGCGTTGCAGAGTTCGAGATGTCCTCCAGGTTATAGGTTGAGGTATTAGATGTAAATCATGCCTTTCTTTCCAACCTCTGTGGGTTTGGCTGGAGATACGAATGTCCTTGCTATTTCACACTTCAGATATTTAGAAATACCTCTTGCACTGAGAGAAGTTTTAAATCAGCAATTTACAAAACTAAAAGGAGAAAGGCTAATACCCATGTTGTTCTTAATTAGCAAGGCGCAGTTATTGTGTATAACTAAATCAGGGCCTGGAGTGTGAATTTCGCAGGAGTTATAAAGTGATGATTAATCCCTAAATGAGGATCCCTCCCCTGTTCTTTAAACTGGGGGATTGTTCTGCCTCTTAGCAGAAGAAAGAACTTTGCTAAATTATGTTTGCCAAATCTTACTGGCAAATATGCTGGCTGGTAAAGACAAAAACTGTTGTGTTATTAATGCATCAAAATTAATTACGCCAGTATAACTGGTTATCTTTGGCACAAGTACAGAGCTTGAGGGACCAGACATGGCGCTGTCCTATTTGTTACCATGGTAGACAATTATGAAAGAAGTACAGATCTGGACTTGCATAACTCAAAAGCAGTTCTGAGCAGATTGTAAATTTCCAGGTTAAAAGAAATATTCCCTTCTCAAAAGCTATAATTTAGGACCCAGAAGGAATCTGACCCACTTGCATGGGAAAATAAGTAGAGTTTAAAGAGCTGTGATTGATGCTGTACTGACTAATGGGTTTTCACAAACCACTCTGGAAAATTCACTTGATGTGCACTTAATCTGGTACAAGGTGGTAAGAGCAATCTAGGTGTTGCACTGGTATGATATTATTAGCTTGGACTTCTCTGGCCATATCTTCTATAGTTAGAGCTGAATATGCAGGCAAAATGGTGAGCAGCTTCTATGAGACTGCAACAAACTGTTCAATCGGGGTAAGACGGTATAACTACTTGCTGCTTTAGATAGCTGCTTTACTTCAAATTGGGGCTTGGTCAAGCTACGCAGTTAGTTTAGGAATGGTGATTGCTTATAAGTACTGCTTCTAATTTGTGCAGGGTAAAAAAAAAATAACATCTGGGATATGGAGATACCTTTTTTTACTTCCCAAGAATGAAAAGCACCTACCTGGATAATCCTGTGGATACAAGGCTACAGAAACTTCATTAGGAAACAGCAGGCAACAGTGAGCACTTTTGATACATCAGAATATCTGCAAAATGCTCCCTAAGGTTTTGCATCTCCTGACTATAAAGAAACTTTTTCAAAATTGTCTGCAGACCTGAATGCAGTCCAGTAGTTGAAGCACATTTAAACAGTGTGCCAAGCAGTGTGCTCTTTGCGTGTGCCAGATATAAGCAAGCTGTGATTTATGCGTGCAAATGCCTCTGTGCATACGTGCATATTAGCTCAGCCGGCATTTAACATGAGCGCTTTTGAAAACTCGAATTCTGAGTTCCACTTCCCACGTTGTTTGTTCTTTCATATTAGAACAGGCTCTGCTTCTGAAGAGATACAGAGTGGAACTTTACAAGAAGCTGAGGAGATAAAAGTTTTAGCTCACTAACAAACGGAGGTGAGTGCTACAGAGTCATCTGCTAAGTTTTGAGGGCAGATGGATGGATGAGAAATTCCAAACCATTCTTTTGACACCACAAAAATCTCTGTAATCTCTGACCATAACTATGGGGTTGTTCAAAACCAAAATCTGGAAAGATGCAAACAGTTCATTTTCTCAGAACTTAGCTGCCAAATACAACTGCTAAGACCAATTTGTCAACTTTTAACCTGTGTCCAGATGATAGCAGTTAGACATAGACATCTGTCATCTCTGTGCAGAAACAGAGAGTCGAAAGGAACAAATGCACATGCATTTGTGGAGGGGTGAAGACACGCCAGTGAGGGTGGCCTTGAAGCTTCTTTAAGGATTCTGACAAGGTGCCCTCCAGGGCAAGCAAAACCGGACTAGAGAAATGGACTTGAATTCTGCAGTGACTCATGACACTTGGTGTGCTTCTGTATGTTTTAGCCTAGTGATAGATGCTGTTTCAAGCCACAGGGAAGACATGCGGGTATATCTGACAGTGAGTAAAGCATTACACAGCTCTTAGTGGCTGTGATGCCTTGCCATCATGGTATGTTCAGCCCATAAAAGCTAGTCTAGTTGTGTGTCATCAGTTCTAATTGCCTCTCTTCATTCTTTTGTGGTGTTGTATGGTACAGCTCTAAGAGGCCAGAATTATTCTCTCTTCTGCATTTGTAGCCGAATACAACTTCTGAATTACACCAATTATTCTGCTAATCCTCTTTCTGACTTGACCAAATTATCTCAGAAAGCAGCTATGGTTATCTATATGAAAAAGTGAAACTACCAGCAAGAGAGTATCTTCTGCATAAATCTGGGGTTTACACCTTGTAGCTATGGTGATCTAAGAGTCTGGAGCAAATGCTCCTGCTCTGAGTCTTGTGCTCTCTTGCACTCTCGCTTTCATAAGACCCTGTTCTAAGCCAATTTATCTTATTAAGCCAAGCAAAATAAAAAAAAAATTAGACTATTTTCTCCAACTTTAACGAGCTGAATTGTTTGCGAGAAGGATTTGTCAAATGTCAGCACAAGGGCAAGATGGGATGTGTCTCTGGGAGCAGGAGATAAGGAGGGAGCAAAGGGTGGTGGGCTGAAGAGGAGCAGGACCTCCCCCTTTTGGGAGCAGCAGGCTATTAGATCATCCTGATATCTAATCTTTTTGTTTGTTAGTCATTACCTTACACTGGAGATGTCATGACAAAACCTTCGTTGCTATTGTTGTAACCCTTATGACACAGGAAACATGAGTTGTTTTGCATCATTTCCTTCATGTAAACAGTGAGTAGGAATTTTGTGCCTGTCTGTGTTTGAGGGAGACAATGACTTCTCTACAGCTTGTTCTGTCTGATGAGAGTGCTGGGCTGGGAAATAAGGGTGATGTTGACTCTGGAAATGGCTACAAAGAGCAAGATGTAATCCTCATGTGAAATACGCTGAGAGACCCTGAGGAAAGGAACCGCTTATCTCAATATATGTTGTCCTCTTAAGGTCGCTTAGATAAGGTCTGTGCAGCAACAGTTGGTGGTATACTTGTGCCAAAAAGTCGTAAGCAATCCAATTAAGCCATAAAAACTGTTAATGATGCAGTAGAATCCGTATTTCCACTGGAAGTTTTGCCACTGTAATACCACTAGCAACATGTTCACAGTATGGTATACAAGTGGAGGCTGAGATTCATACATGGCCCAGAGCGATGCAGTGCCTTGGGCTTTGTGAAAGGTAGCCACATTGCAGAATTGTTTCCCCACAGAGATAGGCCAACAGTGCGACAGTGTGGGTTTGGATCCAAAATTTCTAGCAGTTCACAAATGGCCTACGTGGATCTCTTATTTCTATCCCTAACTTTTCATATACTTATATACAGTTATATATATTTTTCAAGTCCCAGACTGGTCTCAGAAAACATAGAAGAGCGCGTCAAGCAGGAATTACAAGCATAGTATATAGAATTTCACATTAGAATCAAGTAGCTGTGTGTGAACTCACCTAGTACTTTGTGTATTTGTACAACGTGATCTTTGGTTACCCGATTTGTGTACAGGTGCTCAAATTGTGTATGTGGAATGTCAGCAGTTGATTTACTGAAAACATTAAAAAATAGGTTACTATGTCTATACAAGTTCACTACAAAGAATGCTCCTAAGCTTGCCTATACATGTTAACTCTTTTCTTTCTGTACCCTCTAACACTCTGTACACAATAACCTATCTTCTAAATCAGTGGCAACATCTATGGAGCATCAGTTTCATTTACCCCTCCTCAAGGAGCTCGTTCACCGTTTGCAGAAGCCTTTTGCGACCCTTAGATGAAAGACAGTTCATCTGTGTAAAATATTTTTATTATTGTTGTTAGTCTAGTGTTTTCAGTGGGTTTTATTGGAACCTGATGTCCTGCCAAAATGAACACCCTGGGAATCTTTCAACAACTGTTCCTGGGTGTTCTGTAGATTACTGCTGTTTTCTCATACACTGTCCCTGGGAATTACATTCTCAGATTAGAAAAAATGTCCGTCCTCTTCCCTCTGTGAAAAGAACTGCTGTTCAGGCTCTATATTAAAAGATCAGGCTAGTACTTTTTTCTGGTGACTTATTATTCAGGTTGTGCTTTGTTTTCTCATTAACCCCTTTGCAAAACAGGTTCAAAATGTTAAATAAGATTGATGTGAATGATCTTGTAGCATTATGCAAACACTTTGCATAGCTGAGAATGGCCAGTTAAAGGAAGACTGGTGGAAAATTGGACCCAGACATTCAGTCAGCAACTTTCAACCCTGCAGAGACAAAGAACCTTTAAGAGCTAACTTTATAATGAGGAGCTCTAGTACAGCGTGGCAGAAATTAAAGGGAGGCCCAAATCCCCTTAGTGACAATTGTGTTTTTCAGAGATCTCCTGGGTAGATATTGCTTTGAGAGACCTTTGGGAAGGGGTATGGCAAATGAGGCCTTGCTAGGAGACTGTATTGGAGAAGCAAATGCCTCTGGGCCAGAATAGGAATGGGAGGAGATTAAAGCAGAATAACCATTTCTCTGACAATTGAATGCCCCAATTCTGCAAATATAGTTGTCTTCTGAAAAACGTTCACATTCAGCCACCAAACATGTAAGTTTCTGGAGTGGGGAAAAAAAATTTTGGAGGGACTGAAGTTTCTTATGATTCCTTTGTCACTGTATCTGGTGTTTATCTTATAGTTTCTCCCTTGAAGATGGCCGAGGGACAAAAGAAGTGGGAACCACTGATGCAGAACAAACGCCCTGGATTTCAAGCAGGGTTCACTCAGTATGCATTTAGCACCAGAGCTGGACTCTTATAAGGGGGTAGCCAAAAGCTGTGTCCGTATGAACTCCTGAACGTTTGAGGAGGGATGGAAGAGTTAGGGAAAAGGAGGGGAAAAAAAAAATGGACCATGTGGGGCAGAGTAGGCACTGGATGAACGTGTGTTTGGAGCACCATGGTTGTAATGGTCATTAGATGGCATGGGCTCAGAGAAGTAGCTCATATTAGCTCACAGTTTTAGTTGTGCATTAAAACATTCACATATACCTAGCACAAAGTGATGGAGGAGTTTATCCCTATAGTTTATTTCCTTTTGATCACACTTTTCATTTTCTGGTTTCTGCCTCCCCCAGCAGAGCTCACTGTTGTTGGAGCAGTTCAGTTTTATTGTCAGTGTGTTGTGTAGTAGCCCTGATTTTGTGGTGCCTTTCTGTGCATTCACTACAGCCTTTTCTTCTGGGGAAAAAACCCCACCTCAACCAAACAGAACAAAACAAAAAAACCCAACCCAAAACCAAATGCCAGTCTGCCCCTTTTTTCTTATTTACAGTTTTTTCATATCCTATTTGGGCACCCTGATGCTCTGTTTGATGCTGCTGCTGACATGACCAGAGAAGATGGGCAAAAGAAACTTCTTTCTACCTATTAGTATGATTATCATGACCAGTGACTCTTAATCTACATTTAACCCTACCCAACAAGAAGATAAATAGTGAAATCATTACAATTGTTCACCTCCGTTCTTGACCCTGGCACCAAATAGTCTTGGTTTTGTGTTTTGAACATCTTTTGAAGACATTTTACTTCATAATCTACCTTCTGAAGAAATACTGCCTCAAAGTATATCTCTTCAGTCTTCCATCTTGAAGGCCTTCAGTCAGCTACAATATTACATTTGAATGTAGCTGTGAAGTCTTTCCTCTCCTTCCCTGCCCTCCCTACCTTAATTTCATATATCCTCCTAACACCTCAGCTCCTGCAGTATTTGAGTACAGAATGTGAATTTCCCTCTGCTTACAGGTATCAACATGTTAGCGTTGATTGTGTATGTAATACAGGTGCCTTGGGCAAAAGGCAAACTGAATTCTGCTTGGTAACAGATACAATATTCCCACAGTTTTGGGCCCACAGAATATTATCTATAGCACAACCAAGAGGAGTCACAGAGTCCGACCTGCCCTTCACAATGCACCAGGAGGAGATGAGGGCCTGCAAAGAACAAAGATCTTTCCATACAGAGATTGTGATCACTAAATCACAGCCTTCGCGTAGCCTGTGTATTTTGCTGGTCCTGAGACAAACTTCCCACAAGTATTGCTCTCCTTTCTGCTGGATCAGCCTTACAATTATGCCCACTGAGCATAATTGTTGCGTGCAGGGTACAGATGTACCATGTGTATAGAAATGCCTGATACAGAGAAAGGAGTTAGCCAGATACTGTCTCTTATTTCTCAGAGAGGTTAAGGATACTGCTAGAGATGGTGACTTCTGATCAAAGGATAGCTACTGGGAACAGTATCCTTTCAGACTGCTCCAGCCAGACCTGCAAGAGTATATACCCACAATGTACTTCATAAACAGATTTATCAAGTCCTTGGACATGCATGGTTAATTGTATAGGGCTCATCGTAAAGCTCAGTGCAACTTGCTCTTGCATAACTCCTTTGAGGTTTAGTTGGCTGAACTTTACTTTTCATAAGTCATTTGATAATATGTAAAATAAAAAAAATGGGAGTGATATGAAAAATTACATTAGGCACACCAATAACAGATTGGGCTCCTAGCTGAGAAAAAATTTCTCATCAGATAGGAAAAAACAGGGAGGGGAACAAAGGGAAAAAAATTGCTTTTGGATCAGAACAGAGAGGAATGTATTGTTATCTTTTACAGCCACAGAGCGATGCATCTTTTTATTTTTTAGCTATTCTTTGCTCTTGGCAGCTACGGGGACACCTTTCCCTGCAGCTGGCCAAGCATCTGAGTCAGTCGCTCCCACAGGAGAGATAACGTCCCTGTTTGTACGTTGTGCGAGTGAAGCAACAGGAAGAGCTTTAAAACGACCCTGCCCCACCCTGGCAGTAAACACCTGAGTTCACCACCACGCCGGCCCGCATCCCAACCCCGAGCCCCTTCCCCCACCTGGAGATCCGTCAGGAGAACTGCCATTTTGCCACGGTCCAAAAAAAGCAAATGCCATAAGACTGCCCGAGTTCAGTAACTCAGGGCGATGCCTGGAGGCTTGTGGCTGAAGGTGGTGCAGAAGGGGGTGGAAATGAATCAGAGGGCTACTCAGCTGAACGTGGCTAACCAAAAGCTAACCTAATTAGTAGCCACCAAGACCTGTTGCCATCTGCTCTCCAGTTGCCTGTCTGAGCCTGATCCCGACTTCAAATCTCTGCATAAAGATACAGATCTGCAGCGTGCCTGCAACACTGTCCACATCAGAGGTGGCTTTAGTTATCTCTTTTTTTTTTTCATGGTCTCAGCAGAATAATTGAGCATTAGATCAGCTCAGAGATGAAACACATCTCTTGCTATACTTAGTAGCTCAGGCTAGGATGAAGTGGGGAACACCATCTTCTCTGGTTTCTGGGGAGACACACCTCCAGGACTCCCAGTTCTCTGTATCTGTTCCCCCCATTTGGTTTACTAGCATTCACAATCTGTCGTTTTGTGGACCACACCCCGCTGGAGCTCTCTTCTGGGGCTGCACTCCTCTTTTTTTTTTTTTTTTTTCCCTCTCCCCTTTTTCATGATTTGCTTCCTGCACTTTAGTAGTAGGTTTTTTGGTATGTTTGGGGGCGAGTCTTTTGGGTTGGGTTTTTTTTTTTGTTTTGTTTTGGTTTGGGTTTTTTTGGTTTTTTGTTTTTTTTTTCTTTTTCTGAGATGCTGAAGATACTGCCTCTTCTGACTGCGTGTTAGGTTTTATATTTAGGTAGGCACATATATCTTTCTCCTAAGAACTATGTAGCTGCACCTGGATATGAGTAGTTTTCTCTCTGGAACTCTGTTGCACCCTGGCACCTCATGTGAGGAGTACGGAAGAGGGGCTTGTATTGTGCTGGTGGACTTTGCCCACCCCTCTCTGGATCAGAATAGGCCAGCATTATTTCACAAGTGCTAAATCCACTCACAATGGTTTTAAATGGTTGAGCTGCTGAGCCAGCTGAACAGCAAACACCAGAGGGGAAACCACATTTTGTGAGCGCTTCAGATTCCTTCAGACTGTACGTGGAGCCATTAAGAGCAAAGTAAAAGCCCTTTGACACAACTCCCTTTGGCAACTTTTTCATAGCCACATGCCAAAAATTGGGGCTGACTAAGGAATTGGTCCAGAATTGGCTCCCAAGAATCTAGCACGTGAAGATGGAGTTCAAATCTGTTTCTGTTAAAAGGGAGGGAAACAGCAGCACATTACATTTTCTTGTAGCATATTTATCCTTTGCTGGATGCCTCTCAGTGTGGATTGCCAGTCCAAGGTACCACCATGGGAAAAAGATGAAAAAAACAGGTGCTCGTGTTATGCAGGAATATATTTTGTTGTATTTGTGTTTGTATCTGCTTTTCTTGTTCTTCTAAGTTAAGAAGAGCCCAGAATATGTATCTCATGATCTTCTGATTATCCCAGATAACATGACCAGCAAGAAATATCCAAGAATGCAATCAATTTTCCCATTGCAATAAGATGGATGATGACCTATGTAAGGGACCTGCTATTTCAGTCTCTGTCCAGACTTGTGAAGACAGGGGACTTAATTCTTCCTTAGAAGACATAATTGCATATTCCCTAAACAAGTCATTTCACAATGATCTGGGTTAAATTAATGGAGGTTTCCTCACCCAGACAGTCTTGATAGAGTGATTACTTTGAGCAGTTGCATTGAAAGAGCAATAATAATTGATGGTGGTGGCGAGGATGAACCTTTCCCCTTCAGCACTTCAGCTCTAGTCAGCAAAAAATGTGTGGCCACAGCCTGGAGTCACACAGGGACATGCAGGAACATTTCATCTTGAATCAGCTAAAAAGAGGTGCAAATTTAAAGTAGAATAGTTGCATCAAGAACCTGTATGGTCATTCTGAGTCAGAATTTATGTTTAATATAATTTAGCTTGCTTCACTTTGGCTTTGGGGTTTGCTTCCTACACCAACATGGTTGAGCACGACTCCACCAAGAAAGACATGCAAACACAGCTGTGTGCCTGGACTTTTGAAAGTGCATCAACAAAATGTGCTTCCAACTAATGTTGAAGTTACATTCAGCAGGGAATTGTGTTTGGTCTCTTACTGACAGCTTCTATTGCTGTTTTACTTTACATTGTATGAAGTAGCAGAGTGGTCTCCAATAACTAAGTAAAACAATCTTTAACAATTTCTTCAAAAAATAATGGAGATTAAGAACACAGCTAGTGAGAAGTAAAGCATGGCAACGCACCCATCCAAACAGAGATGCTGAGTCTTTCCTTCCTCCTTCTGTCACTTTCTACTTGTATGTCCTTGGGCACATCAGTGGTCATTTAACCACCTCTGCCTTGACTTAATATCTGTAAAATAGGCAGAAAAACACCTCTTGCTCCATGTGGGGATTGTGAAATTAAATTCACTGATATTTACAAAATGCTTGGAGAACTAGGGACAAGAGAAGTTGGTTCTCACCCAACTCTTGTGAGAGTATGGAGTATTGTTGTAATTTTCTGCAGAAACATTCATTGGGTAAAACATAGGTTACAGAAGAATGGCTGGTTGCCCCTTGGCTCTTGTAAGGTAGGATTGGTTGGAGCAATTATTTTTCTCACGCAACTAAGGTCTGTGGTGAATTAGGTTGTTTTTTTTTTTATCCCCCAAAATATTATTTGGAGTTGTGTGAGTGCAAAGAGAAAACTCCTGCTAACATACATAAATATTTGCAAAAATGTAAAACCTAAAGGGAAAAAAAAAAAAAAAGAGCCTGAAAAATCCACAAACCAGTACATCATCTCATTTTCTTGTTCTCATTTCTCTAAACCTGCTGACAGGATTCCCCCAGAATTTCCAGCACTCACTGAACCTTGACCCAAGCAGCTTCATGAGAAATTTCTTCCCCAAGGGTTATTTTAGATAGAAAGTTCTAAGATCCTGAGTATAATGGGTTTCACAGCAGTAATTATAGAGTTACACATCTGATTCATGTAATTTGACAAGGAATTATAACCTGCCTGGTTCAAAGGAGTGTCTCAAGGTGCATGGTAACTGGTGATGTGAATCTTGCAGCATCTGCACATGGGCTCTTCCATCATTCTGGTGTCCAATTCCAATGTTTCTGTTACGTGTTTATGTACCTGGGGCAGTCTAGGTTACAGTATTCTTGCATTGCCTTTTCTCAGTGAGAGTTTTATAAACATTTGACTCACAAGCCAGGGATGGGGAAATGGCAGTGAAAATGCCTGTGTGCCCTTTTGTGCTTGGAGAAGCTCACAATTCTCTGTGTGGTGATTGTATGCACATAGCGTTGCCCATTTTTGGTTCTCAGAAGAGAAACATAACAACTGAATACATATTTTTCAGGAAGGGCTGAGAAATGGTAGCTTGGGCTGAAGGCTTCCATTTTTAGTGCCTAAATGAGCAGAGGTGCTGTACTTGTTTGTCAGCTGAAGGTGAACAGAGAAGTGCATGGTTCATCTCTCAGGCATGGGCTGGAATGAAGCTGAGAGCTGAGGGAGGCAACTTTTGATAAAAGACTTGAAAATCAATTTAGCTGTAGTTTCACAGGTACTTCTCATTGCAGAGGACTCTCACTCACCAAGATATCTCAGTGGGAGGTTTTGCCATTGACCAGCTAGGAGAACCGTGTGTTACCACCACCATAACCAGGTTTATGATTACTCACTAAATAAAACCCATTCCTTGGGCGCTCAAATAGGCAAGGAGCAAGTATGGGTGAGCTCTATCTATATCTCAATGCGTGAAACAGGTACGTGGCGAGAGATGGTGCCCCTAAAGGCTGTGGCTGAGGGAAAGATGGTGGAATGAGAGGAAAGAGGTCCTGCTGGCAGCTGATGTGCGGTGCTGCGAGCAGGCTGGGCCGGGCTGGCAATGCAGCATGGGGGGTGGCAGGATCGTCCTCCGAATGAGGTGCAGCCACACCGACTTGCTGCCTCTCTCAGTGGGGCACAGGGCCCCTACCGTGTGAAGCCCTGAGCGTGCCCCTGGCTCCCAGTGCTACACAGGCACCATCTTGTCACCCCAGGTCCTGTACTGCTTCATCCCCCTCCCACCTGCCACAGGGAGACCCCATGCCTCCTGGGCCTTGCTCCCTTTCTGCTCCGCCTGCTTCAGTTGTACAAGCTTTATAAAGTCAGCACATAAATTTGTTAATATTAATAAAGTTTTGGAGCTGCCAACCTTTGGAGTCCTCTCCCCTTACCTCAGGGGAGGCAGCAGCACCCCCGATACAAGTGGCTCCCTCCTTCTCTCCCTCCAGCCTCATCTTCAGAAATGTCTGGGCTTCCTCAGATTACTTTTATACGCTGCATTTCCCCTCCCTCACAACTCTGACCACTTCTAGCTGTGACCTGAGCTCCAGCTCTGCTGTGGTTATCAGACATGGAGGCGAGGTGCTGTGCGCTCCAGTCTGTGATGAACCAACCCTATAAGGCAGTGGGAGAAAATGTCCCATAATTTACTGTTATGGCAGCTCCAGCTCTGAGCGAAACTCATATGACTAGGGCCACATGTTGTAGACCAGCACGCATTATCACTGTGGACTTATATGCAACTGCAGGCAGAGCCTCTCATGGAGCCTGGGGAGATCTGGGCATCCTTTGTCTGTGCGAGGACGAAGAGGTGGCACCTCTCGTGCGGCAGCTTCACGCTCTGCCACCGAGGGCCTGGGCTCCGAGCACTCTGCGGTCAGTGTCCTCTGGCAGCACAGCCTCCTTTCTGTAGTGTATAGCACAGGTGGGAGACTTTTTAGTTACATCAGGGGACATGACTGCTCTAATGGCACGCCATTGCCTTTTTCTTTCTGCTGGAGGGTAATCGTAATCCTACCCTAACCCTAAATCCAGCAGAAGAATCCTATTTAACGATAGTCCCTGGTACTCTTCTGTGGGAGGGCTCTGCACACCTATTGTTTCAGTGAGAGCAGATTTACTGACAGATGGGTCAGTCAGGCTAATTCACTATTTGATATGCTCTCTATCAACAGCCCCTTTGCCCCCTTTCCCATTTCTGCCTTCACATGCAAGGTTTCACAATGGACATGTCCTGCCCAGTGCACAGCATGGGACCGGGCTCCCTCTCTCAGACCTCTTTCACTACCCCTCAACAAAGTGCAGTGCAAGGGACCAGATCAGCCTCTGGTATAAGGCCACTGATTCCCATGGCATAACTCCAAGGATATATTTCACCCCACGTGTGCCTCATTTCCCCCAGATACTCTAAAACCTGGGGTCCAGTTTCTCAAGATGAGAAAATACCATGCCCATGTTTGGGAAGGGTATGAATGAACGTTCGCCCTAAGTGGGAAGGCTGGCCGTGTCCAGGTAGAGCGGATGGGAGGAATGTGTAGGGGAGAGGAGAAATGCCACATCCTACTATAGAATAAAGGGCCGATGAGTACTGGCTGTAAGAAAAAGTCTCCGTGTGTTGTCATCATGCTGTCTATCTTCTAGCGTGAGTGTTACTGTTTTCTGGGACCAGCATGGTTAAAGCTACACAGACTTGCAGGTCTGCGTGGTATCCTATTTCACACCCGTCTTTTGACTGACTAAAGTGCAGTGAATCTCTGCCTAACCCTCTATCTAGCCCTATCAAGGCTTTACTCTCAAGTAGCCATCTGAAATCCTGCAGTCTGAGTGACATCCACTAGTGAGCAGCCATCGCTACCATTGGGGCCTTCCCTGCTTCCACTGCTGGCTACGCTCAGACTCGGACCTTGATCTGAAGCGAGGGGTAGCTGCCACTCTCCTGGGCACACAGTTCTACCCCTCCCAGATGTTGGCACTTGTCTGATCCTCCTGGGATCCTGCCCTGCACAGGACAGCAAACCAGAACACTCACCCTGCCAAAAAGTGGTTAGTTTTCTCCGAGTTTAGCTCTCTGAACCAGCTTTCCCAGGATCAAATTAATGGCACAGGCGGTGGAGTGCACCCCTGGAAGTGGGGAGTAGGATCCTGTTGGGTTGGTTTAGTTAAAAACACGGTGAGATAAGTTCCTCAAACTCTTGATGGCTGAGATGCACAGGGACGTCACAGGGCTGGCTCTTTCTGAAGCACTTGTGATTTTCTTTCTCTCAATGCAGACTGTCGTTATCCAAGCCTGAATTACAGAACCCAGCTAATGCTACTGAAGTCCACTGGGACAGGGACACTGCTCGGATGGTGACGTTACATTGCCACCGTTCTTGGAAATCGCTGAAGGAGAGTAAAGGTCCTATGGCACTAGAAAGCATAAGCTGGCTGTTGCTGCAGAAGCCTGCAAATATGTGCCCAAGCCAAGAACTCGTAAGCACATCGCAGCCTCAAGATACACGTTAGAGCCACAGAAAAACACAAAACCAAAAGTCTAACCCAGTTGTGAACGTGCTCCTTGCATCTCCTCATCAGGCCTCGACTGAAAGTGGTGTGTGGGAGATGGGATTTACAGGGGTAAGTGGGACTTTCCGTTTGTTTCATGGACATTTTGGAAAAGTCCGCACGGTCATGCCTATAGCTAATTCTATTTATCTGCCTGTCTAAAATCTTCCTGCTGGAGAGCTGGTCAAAAACTGAGCACTGGAAGTAAATTATCCAATTATTTAAAATCTTTTTTCCTCGCAAGTTGCTTGTAAGCCTGTCTTTATTTCTGCAGATGTGTTTTACATTCAAAGTATTCGCCAAACAGCTTCTGCCAAAAAATTTCAGCGTAGGGTCTGTTTTCTAGAATGATATTTTATCTGTTTACTCTTTTAACTTTTGATGTATGAATGATTCCCTAAATGGTGAGGTATTATTTCTGCTTCTCGTCCCAGAGGATTGTAAATTTTTTAAACCAAAGAGTAAGAAACTATAAAAAGAAAGACACAACATACGATAATATAGCCTCTTTTGAAACATGAATATGGATGACATTCATCCGGTGCACATCCCTTAAACACCCACTTATGCAGAACATAACACCCATCATGAATAAGAAAATATAAAAATACAAACCTAATAAAACTCTGGAGCCATTTAGTATCATCCCCCCAATCTTTGCTCTGTTCTGCAATATTCATCTGGGGCTCTGACAGACTTAGCCATGGCAATAATGTGTGAGTGTTACTGATTTCAGCTGTCTACAGGCTTTCCTCTGGTTACTGCTGCTGTGGTGGGAGTGGTGGAGCGGATGTCGTCTCAGTCGCTCCCATTCAAAGTCTGGTACATTAGCTTAAATCACTGATGAAACACGGTTGTGTTAAGATGCCAGATCGGGAACTGCAGCAGCCGAAGTACACAACTAAACAGATTTAATGGGTCTTTTGCTGCTGAAAAGAACCATCCTGTATGTCTCCCTCCCCTTCTTTCCCCCCTGCAAATCTCTATGGAAGAGTTGGAAGCGAGAGCCAGGGGGAATAATAGCATAAAGAAGTGCAGATAAATCAGCCAGAGTGTGACTATCAAAGCCATACTTCTAATTTATAAACCTTTGTTTCCTGAAGTAAAAAGAAATTGGTGACGGGATTTTGTTGGGTTGTTTTATTTGTTTCTATCCCAAATGTGTTTTTCTGATCCCAGCTATTCATGGATATACTCTGTTATATCTCATCAGGTTACTGCTCTGCCTTCCTGGTTTCTTGTCAATAGCAGATGCTCAACAGGGGAAGGTGAAAGTTTCACTTGGAAGCCACAGATGGAGATGTCTGGGAAGAAAAACGCGTCGTTCAAATTAATCTTTTTAATTAAAAGATTTTAATTCAAGTTTTATCTTTCGTCTTAGCACTTGGCTGGCTGGCATAGATCTGGTGAGGCTGCTCTACAGCCTTGCGGCTTTTTTTTTCCCCATTTCAGCGCCATTTCCTTTTTGCATCTCTCTCTGTACACAGTTTGAGGTTTTTTTAGTCTTCCTAGAAGTCAGAACTGGAAAACAGACTCCTTTGAAACACACAGAACGAGAGAATTTTTGTGAGGGAGAAAGTGGATTAATGGGAGATACTTCTTGCTGCTAAAAAGCAGTCCTAGGTCTCACTTATGGACAGTTGGTGTATAACCTCTCTAACGCATGTTACCACTTGCAGGCTGGTCAGCACTTGTGCCATTGCCTGTAGGGAACTGAAAGGGCTATTTATTTTTATCCTGCTATTGGCTTATGGGATTTGAAAGTACCTTTTTAGCTTGCATAACTGTAAATATTGTTACTGGACCTCACGACCTCTCAATGCTTGCTCCAATATTTGACCTTCTGACCGGCTCCAGGAGATGGCAAATTCCACAGGCTGATGACACACTGGGTGAGGCAGCGTCTCCTGCTATGGAGACTTTTAATTTTTCTGAGTAAGCTCCTGTTTTCATCCTTTAGGATGAGCAAAAACGTTGGGGACTGATCGGTTGCCCTTAGAGCCTTCTTAAATCTCAATTGCCTCTTCTAGCTCTCTCCTATGCTAGGCCAAAGGCTCATATTGTTTGCACTCTCATGCTGTCTGTCAAGCCTGGCTGTGTAAGTGTTGTATAAGAAATGTAGCTAGGTACTGGGCAGCTGCTTCAGGTACAGGACCCTCTCTCTATAAATACAGCTTCCTTTTTCTGTCTTGTATCATAGTTAACTTTCATGACTGTTCCTGCTACTCCATCCAGGAGCTCTTTGAGAAGTGAGTCATGCATTACCACCCCACAGCACGCAGCGCACATTCCCACAAGCTCTTCGGAAACCCACAGCTGGAAACTTCCAAGAAGACACCTGCTCTGTGCACCGAACACAGAGCAGGGACTCAAAAGAGGCTTTTAAATGTACTTTCAACTGAAAGATTTCTTTTTTTTTTTTTTTTTTTTTTCTCCACCACTGATCACCCCTTCCCTCACCTCACACTTGTCAAGTCATGTCATTGCCAGGACCCACTGCTTGTCTCAGCTATGTGATCGTATGTGATGCTCTTTCGCTCCCCTGCTAGCACTGTGTATTCCCTGGTCATAAGCAAGCAGGGATCTGTGTGCATTCACCTATGTTTTGTACTGCCTAGTGCCTTAATGAAATCCCTGTAAGGCGTCACAAAGAAAATCTCAGCAGCGTGATTTTTTTCTTGTGGCAACCTGAGTGGAAGTGGATGGAAACACTCCACGCCTTCCTGCTCCAGAAACACGTAGGTATGCTCTTTTCAATTTTGTAACTCAAGGAACTTTTGACCTTCTGGGCTTATTTATTTGTGTATTGTAAAGACTGAAGATGCTGAGTATCACTTTTAGCTCTTCACTTAGCCTCAAGATGGGTTGAAAGTGAAAAAATCTAAACCCCAGTTTTTTCAGAAGTTTATGAGCATTTTAATTGGTGAAGCTGTTTTGTTCATCTATGAAACCTAGGCTTCAAATCCATGGTAGACCTGCAACTTTCCAATGGGTGGAATGACTTAATATACATGGATTAATTTGACCTTTTATTTAACATAATTTTCTTGTCCTTTTTGTCCTTTTCCCTCAATTCCTGGCTTACTGATTTCTATATTTTCCCCCTTATTATCTAGTTCTAGGAAAGCCTAAACCCCTCTCTTCACCAGTCCTAAATAAAGTGCGTTTCCACCAACTGCCACAGCTACCTGTGATCTTCCTTAGTTACTGGGTCTCTTGTCTGAGCATAACTGCTCCCAGGTCTTAAAAAACTGCTCTGCACCTTGTATCTCAGTGGAGTTATGTTCTGCAGGATCAGAGAGTCTCGGTCCTTCTTTCTAGTTAAGGATAATTGTCCTGATTATTTCCAAAGGCAAATCCCTTTCCATTTTAGCTTCTTTGACATAGGCCAAAGAAATAAAGATTGAGACCCCAGATGGACTTCCCCATTTTCAAATCTGAGGATGGTCAAGACCATTACAGACAGAAAAATCAGCTGCAAAATTTGGACCTTGTTGCCGACCTTCCCAGGGCTGGAAGCTGCACCCCCGAGCAATGCTTCGTATTCTCCCCTTCTCCAGAGCTGTCTGAAGTGTGGATCTGGACTTGAACTTCTGAAGTTTGCCAGGTGTTTGTGATCTGGGGTTTTGATTCCATTTCATCTCTAATAGTTTCTTTTTCCAAACCCTTGGGTAGTTGCCCTTTCCTAGAACACATGCTGAGCACAAGAAACACCCTTCTTAAAAAACACAAACACTCAGAAGAGGAACACAGAGAACTGAAAGAGCTTCACCAAGAAGTTTTGTTTCTCTATAAACCCTACGTAGGAAACCCTGGCCTCTGTGCTCCCTCAGCATTTGCTGTATTTATTTCTTTTCCTCGTCTCCAGATTGGGAGCATTTTCTGCCAAACAGAGAACGGCTTTGTGAGATGAGGAACGACTCTGATTCTTGCAGCTTGTAAAGTATGTGCTGCCTCCTTCTGAGAGCTGAAGGCTACCTTCTGCCTCTGCTGCCCCTCCTTCCCCCAAAAAGCAGCTCTTTTTACTAATACCCCTCTTCTTACCCTCACTCTTTTGCAAACGGCTCCTGGCAGAACAGGGCAGAAATCCTGCCGGTAGCTTTTCTCCAAAGAAGAACAGAGGAAAAAAAAGCAGCACCGAGTTTTCAAGGGAAATCGGCTGCCAAAGCTGAGGAGCGAACGACAGGAGCAGCGGCTATTTCCCCCAAACCAGGGATCTTTCCTCCCGCTTCTCCCTCCCACGGGTGCTTCCCTGAGATGGACTCACTTGAAGATTGATGCTCTCCCCTTCCGAGGCCATCCTTTTGCCCCCAGGTCTCTTCTTCTGCAGACTGCGCACAGAGCTGGGCACTCTGTGCTCCCGGAGACTCTCTCTTCGCTGGACCAGGACGCGGAGCTGCTGGAACAGACCTGCTATTCATCTGCCGGCGGCCGGCCGCCTGCCTTGGCATCAGCTGGGGGGCGAGAGAGGGGGTGGCACGCCAATTCTTTATTGTCTGGGCAGTCCGTGGAACAAGCATCCCTCTTAGACTTTCCATGACAGTTGTGTTCATTACGTGTCTGTGCTACCTCTCCGAGGCCAGCTGAGCCTCATGAGGTCACTTGGGCTGGGACGCGGTGATGCAGCCAGTGTACCAAGAGGTTCCTGGCATGGGCTGTGCAGCCGCAGCAGCGATCCCGATCTCTCCCTCTCTCATCAGCACGCAGCAGAGCGTACGGATGAAAAGCTAACGGCTGAAGACATTAAGTCCCGAAAGTTGTGCCTGCTAGCTGCTGCCGCTGCTACTGCTGCAAAGATACTGTTACAGCTCACATAAAATTTGCACTTTCCTCTTTATAGTCTCTTCTCATTTTTCTCCCTAGCCAAAATGCCCTTCCTTTCCCCTCCCCCCCACTTTTTTTTAGCTGAATTTGATATGTCTGGTCATAGCTGAAATCAAATCTTGCTTTTTACTTGAGTTAAAAGCAACTACGAATGACACTGGAACGGAAACGTGTGCAGCCAGAATCAAGTCTCAGTGTAGAAAAATATGCTGTTGTTATTAGGTGGAACCCTCAGGAAGAAATATCAGCATAATTCTCTAGATTTTAGGGAAACTCTGCTACTCTGTACAACCTGCCGATCAGGTAGGCATCTTTGGCTTTTGAAGGACAATTTCTGTAGTTACAGCAGCATAGAAAATTTATGGTAAGTGATATATTCTGTTTGAACAGTTTAGCCAAACGCATGCCCTAGTACTCCAGCCTGACTAAAAGTGCTGACACGTCTGTCAGTAGACGATCCTGTTGTATTGATGCTTCCCAGCAAAAGGCCTCATTTTGCATTGAAAATACCAGAGCTTAGTACTGCAAGTTCATTTCAAAGTGCTGATGAATTTAGCCTCTCTGCATTCCTCTCAAACAGCTTTTTTTTTTTTTTTGCTTTTTTTTTTTTAACTTACAGATGTATGAGCTGAAGCAGTGAGATGTGTTTAGGGACCGGGCTGATGTCATACAGAAAAGCAGGGTTAGGACACAGCTCATTTCATCCTTGGGGTTTGGCCTGAGGCTGAAAGCCTGTCAGGAACCATGAGGCTGATTCTACAATCAATAAGCCACCCTCATGGTTCCTACTTTTGAATGAAGATTAAGATCCCTGTATCTTGTTATCACTGAAGTGATTGTTTGAATCCTGCAGTGAAATGGAGGTGAGTGGAAAGAGGCTACTCATGCTACTCTTCAGCACCTATTGGCTTTTGCTTTTTT
>VXBL01006133.1:597551-623309 GCA_013400195.1 Aramus guarauna | reverse complement strand
TTTTTTTTTTTTTTAATGTAAGGAGCATTTAACCTAAAGTGCAGCCATCTCCTGCTGCTGTTGACTTGCTCTCCTGATGGGAATCTGCATGTTAACTAAAAACTCCCTCTCAGTATACTAATGCACAGACATTAATATAGATAATTACCCGTTTTAATTTACTTTTCTTAGTGTCGTCTATAAAAAGATGCTATGGTTGATCAGTGTATAAATAAACATTGTTTATTAATACATAATTTACACTGGGTAGGTGTTCACTATGTTTGTTGAGGCACTCCTGGGAGTTAAAAGGACTGCATGTTGTGCAGGTCCTTTGTGAACAGGCTTCCAGCAAATGACCCATGAAATCTGGCCACAGTTTTTTGAGTTCCTATAGGTGCCATAAGCATAAAAACAAGTCCAAAATATCTTCTAGTGGTCAGACAGGAATGAAATATCTATCATTTTATTTAGCAGATAAACAAATATCACCAGTGCACAAATTTCAGACATGACTGTGTGATATATAGCAATGTGCCTTTTTAAAACTATTTTTTCTTAGTATATCTAACTGCTATGCCAGAGGTTTTTGTTTTTTTTTTTTACTCACTCTCTAGAGAGGTATTGCAAAGAGTAATAATCTTGCACTATGTCCTCGAAATACCTACAGAAATCAGTTAAAACTTACAGTAACCCTTGTGTCCTTGTAGACACTTCAATCAAACCAGGTTCCCAATGCCCTCTCCCAGGATAACATGAAAGAGTCTTTCTGCAAAGTGTATTAGCAGTAATGGCTGTGTCAGCCTCTCTTGAAGTGTCTGGAGCCAAACACATTAGAATGAGAAAACTTCAAATAATAAAATTTCTCTTGGAAGTTATTTGTCTATGTCATTAATAGCAAAGCTCAGAGCCAAAAAACATGAGAAGAAAGGGGAGCGGGTTTATTTTAACTTGAATTGTAATAGCTGCCCAAGAAAGGAATGCTTCGATGAACACAGAACTAAGATTTACTTGTTACTAAATGCAGCGACAAAGAACTACATTTTTCAAACTTTCTAGTAACTGTTAATTATGATGCAAGAATGCACCATTGTAATGGTCCAAAGATTAAGGCACAGAAAATGCAGCCCAACTTCTAAAAGGCATTGTATGACATGAGTGGCAGCATTCACCAGTTTTAGGCTCGACGGCCCCCGAACTCTCTTCCAGTCTTTTTTAATAACACAAGACAAGTGTGAGATCTCCAAAACCTGGCTGTTCTAATGGATGTTGATTGATTAGAGAGTCTTTCTGGTAACGTATACTAGAGACGGATGGGGAAAGGAGAGTGGGGAGCATCTGAGGCGTGACAAGGAACAAGTACGTGATATTCCTTGCAAGATCAGCCCACGCTAGCTGAGTGGAGGGGTGGCTCCGTGGATCAGCAACATTCACTTGGAAGGAGCAGGCACGGCAAAGTTACTTATTTCTACCCCCATCCTCTTCCCTCCCTTATGCCAGCAAAAGTGCTTGTGCAGCCACCCAAGAAACCAGACAGAAGAACTTCTTCCAGCTGGAAAAAAAAAAATATATTTGCAGGCTATTTTTTTGGCGGGGATCAGAACCCTGACCTGGTTCCGCACATAACTGCACAAACACATATGCTGGCAGTAAGGAGGGCGCCCGGCGGGAAATGGAAAAAGCAGCTGGGAGTGGAGAAGGGTGGGGACAAGCCAGTTCAAGCAGCATTGCTGCTGAATGTGTAACCACAGCGTTGCAGTGCTGGTGCCACCAGTGGGGCTGGGCTCTGCAAAGGGGACGTGGGAAGAAAAGCTGCAATTCTTGGGCTTCAGCACTAGCCAGTAGAGGCTGCTGGCAGCAGAAAGTAGGCCATGCTGTGTGGAGACTGATGCAAGAATTGCTTTTCCCCACCACTCTCAGATTTATTGTGATACTCAAAGGAGAGCCATAACCAAGACCACAAGGGTTTCTGTAGGAGGACAGCACTGCTAACAGAGCAAATATCAGGGCAACTTCTCTTCTTAACCCTTCCCAGGCCTCGATTTTGTGTTGCAAAAGTGGTTTGGTTTTGATTGTGAGATACCCTTTCTCCACCCTGTAGTTTTGGGCCACCTCGTCACTATATCATGAAAGAAGTGCTACTGCTCTGTTATGGGTGTGTTCACCTGATTCTCTGAGAGGATATGAAAAGAACTTGGCTCGTCTAGCCTTACAGAATGAAAACCAAGAGGGATACTGATACCCACTACAAATCCACCAAAATGGAAAACTCTAGGGAGATAGAAATGCAGTATTAGCACAGGAACTAATTAATAAACTAGCCAAGAAAAAATGCTAGGTTAGAAATTAGAGGAAGATTCTTGGCTGCCTAAGTGCTGATGTTCTGGAGAAGCCAGCCAGTGAAAGTAGCAAGGACAAGCAACTGAAGCGGATGGGAGATGCGGTTTGCTGAGTTTACCTGATTACCTGATACGGCTGCCTGTGACAGCCAGAGACTGGCCCTGCTAACTATTCTTGTCCTATTTTCCGTGTTTCACTGGTGGCTGTCTTTGAAGAGCAAATCTCAGCAACGCTGTAGTGCATGCCGCTGCAAAAGTGAAGGCAAGTTGACAAGGTAGCCAAAGGCCCATTTGTTTTAATTTCTTTGGGAGCATTAGTCCCATTGTCTTTCAATTAATGGTAGGGTTATAGCTCCTGGTTGGCAGGAGTAGCTTCGGCTTTTATAGGAGAGAACCACAGAGAATAGCCTAGTGTTTGGAAGAGTAATAATCTTAAGGCAGGCTCTGGAGACAAAGAATACAAAGATGCAAGTAATACTTCTAAAATTCTCCCAGAGGCTGATAAATGAACATGTATTTATCCAATGATTCATTCAACTGTATGAAAGCAAGGTTAGAAGGGATTTTAAGGAGTCACTAATGCCTTCTCCTGCTCCAAGAGCACAGCGGATCAGTGGTACCTGTCCCGTTAGCACAGATGTTGCTCCAGCCTGCTTCAGAACTGTTCTAGATGCGGAGATTTCAAAGGCAGTCTACCCCAGTGCTTCAGTAACACCATCCTAACAGCTAGAAATGGTTTTGCTAATGCCTAATCAAAAAACGTCCCTGCTGCAACTTTAGCCTGTTATTCTTATCCTCTCCACGTGGGAGAGAAGAGATTATTTCCTTCCTTTTTGCTGCAGTCGTTTACATTTTTGAGGACTGTTATCATGTCTCTGTTCAGTCTTCTCTGCATTTAAGAAAACAAAAATTCCTTTGTGGTTTCCTCATAGGTTATATTTCATGGATCTCTTGAGTGCTTTTGTTGCTCTCTGAACTCTTCCCCGTTGAATTATTGGAGAGTTTTGAACTGTTGGCAGTCTGCATTAGCACAGGTGAAAATGGTCATAGGGGTGCAAGTGAGGGAAATGATAGAGGAATAATCTTCTGCATATTTGGATTGATAATGGGAGGCTGGAGTACAGACTGTAATTTTTGTGGGGTCTGACTAAGTGCAAGTTTTCTGTCTGTCCTTGAGAAAAAAAATCACTACTTCCCACTAGAAGGCCAGGATGGATGCTAGACAAGAGAGATTCTTTTAGCACTCTTCAACTTTCTAAAATGTTGTGGTAAGCCACAGTCAGAGTGAGAATAAAGGTGGATCAGGCTGTAAGGAGTTCAAGGTCACCTCCTGAAGCTCATGTAACTGGCTACTGATAATTCCCAGCCCAGACTTGCTTTGTCTGAGAGCCTGAACGCTCTTTCCCAGGTGCTAGACTGTTGGATTTTGTCTTCCTTAGTCAAAAATTTGCACTGGAAAGGTAGATTAAGAACATTAATTAACCACAGGCCTGGCAGGAGAAGATATTGCTCAAGAAACAGGGAGCTCAGTCAGACAGCAGTCTGACTGGCAGTTCCTTGAGCTCTTTGACAGCTTGAGTGGACAAATAACTCCTGTGTCAATCCTTATCTTCTACAGGGGAAGGCATGAGAGGTTAGAAAAGGGTTATGTGCATTCCAATATACACCCCCTCTCTTTAACACCTCAGCCACAGCCTACAGAAATTACAGGTTGCTTCATGCTCTCTTTTCGTCTCATTAGTTCACGACAGACTGATACTTGAAGCTTTTTCAACACCAGTGGGTCAGGAGGCACGCATGTGCGTGCTCACACACACACACACACACACAGGCACACCCCCATTACATGATTGTCGTTAACATTGCATGGTCTTGTAGAGAGTCATAATACATTCTTTTTTCCTGAGTCCTCCAGTATCATCTTCCATGACACTTCTCAACATAAAACTTGCTGCTATCTAAATTTCCGTGTGGATATTTCTACTGACTTCAGTGCTTACGGCCTTGGTCCGTATCTGCCTTTGGCCTCAGCTGTGTTTCCCAGCCTTGCTGTGCCTGGCAGCTTTGAAAGCCATTTTCCAGGGTAAAGCTTGGAAAGCTCATCTCCTTAAGACTCCCTCTTACATGCTCCTCTGCTTTTCTTCTGGAAGTCTCTGAATCTGGCCCTTGGGAACTGGGCAAAATAAGACCTCCCCTTCTTGCCCCTTTCTGTATTGCTACTTTTCCTGGTGTCCCTCTCTGCTTGAATGAGTTTTTCCTGAATCTGACCCTGGCAGCAGATCTTGTCATGGGCACATTTTGCATGCTGTGAACAACTGCTGCAAAGTTCCCTACGTGGCATTTCACCTATATGACGTTTTCCCAAGGACCTAGAATTTGAAGCTCAAACACAGTCATGGATTACTCATACAGACTAATCCAGAATATTTGGATCACTCCCATTTGCTTCAGCTGGAGCTGAATACATTTTGCAGAAAGCGAACAAATCTTCTACAATGAACAACTCCCAAATTCCCTCTCTCGTACCCTCCCTCCTTCCAGTGTCCACCCCCATCTCCCCACCTACCGCTGCAGAGAACTGACCCAACGGTAAGCCAAGGGGCAGATCTGGAACCGGTATGTTAATGGCATTCCCTTCTGCCACCTTTGTTTATTCTCATCTTAATGCCACACACTAAATATAAAAAGAAACCCTCAGCCTTGCTTACTCTCTCCCTTCCTCCATCTCTGCCCTCCTGACAGAGTTTCCAAATAAACCTTGAAACCCGCTATCAGTTGTAAAACCTCTAATCAATGAAAGACAGGGGAGCCAGTAATATGAAACCCTTTGCCTCAAGATCTTAGTGTTTCTTACTGAACTTCAGTCTTTAAGGTCAGGCATTCTAGCCGCTGTTTGGCTTGATGTTCATTGAATACAAAGTCAAACAAGGGGCAAGCCTGAGTAGGTTATTCCTCTGTTTACAAAGCAAGCAGCATGCTGACTTCTGGCAAAGTGGACTTTAAAAGGGCATCTTCACCTAAACGACAGTGGAGAAAAATAGGGAGAGATTTTGTATGGCAGGACCTGGAGCATCATTCTCAGTCGGCTGCTTTGTCCCCGAGTATTGATGAACTGCAGACAACTCAAGCAGCAATGACTGCAAGACAGTGAAAGACATAATTTGCAAAGAACTGTTTTAAAAGCAAAGCATCTGGAGGATAGCTAAAGTCAGTACCTCCTACAAAGCCCCTTTAAATCCACAGAAAGTCCTCTTGTCTACAGTTAGCTTTACAGCAGCCCTGAAGGGAGACAGCAGGGGAGGGGGAGATTCCACCGATACTTGAAATGGGAGGGAGGAGGGAAATTATTTAAGGAGGTAAAAATACAAGTACGGTGGGATGAAATTAAAACAACAGCACCTGGCAATCATACAAAATTTACTGATGCTTTAGCATTGTGTCTCCAGGAAGAAGACGACCCATGGTTTTATGATGGTTTTAATTCAATGTAATTTAGCTCTGAGAACTGTACAGCAACAAGACAAAATAATTGATTTTTATGGTGGAAGGTGGGATTAGGAAATGTAATGCAGTTATTGGATCTGTGTCTTGAGTGTCCTTTTGCTTTCTTGCTGCAGGGTTCTAAGGTAAAACAGAATTTTCAGGCTCTAAAATGGTTTCTGTACAGACATTTATGGATACCTTGTTCCTCCGTGCTAGGATCTCCCTGCAACAAATGGGGACTAAGAGGTTTTAATGTCTGGTGTCTTCAAACAATTTTGTCAACAAGCAGCTGAGATCTGTTTACATTTTAAAGGCAGTCTATTTAGTTAAATTGCCAAGTGTTACAAGTACCGTGGTTATGGCAATGCCTCAGGACAAGACCAGAAATACAAAGTGCATTAATGTATGTTATTCAAAAGGACAACCTTTTGTTACTGAGGACAACCCACCCAGCAGTCAGTGGAAAGACTTTGTCTGTCATTAAAGGGCTTAAGAGCAACCATGTACTAATCCAGTAACTACGTGCAAAATATATATTTATATGCTGTCAAAGTCCCTTTTTGTGCTGCAAATTGCTAATCAAAAATCTGTGCTTAATCTGGTTTGACGGGTATTTTACATTATGTGGTACAGATACAAGAGCTACTCAAGCATTTTTGCTTTAGCTTTGTCACTTCCTCAGCATTTGTGATATTTGTGAGAAGTCCTTTAAAAGATTTTTTGCAGCAAAATTTCCCAGTGGAATGGGAGAATTTCAGGCCTGACAGTGAGTCTTACTTGATGAAAATCTCTGGTCTCTACAGTTTTGATTCTGAATCACACACAAGTATTTCACTGGTGTGGTTCCAAAGGCTTTGCTGGAATCCCTCTGATTTACACCCATATGAGATCAGCATTAGGCCCCAGTGTTTTCATTTTTCATTTGTTATTCTTGGCCGTAGTGTCCTTTTACCACTATTGAATACAATGTTCCTAAAACACCAGATGTGCTTGTGAGATGAGGGAATATGGCAAAAAAAAAAAAAAAAAAAAAAAAAAAAAAAAAAATTTGCAGGGATTCACTAAACAACACATGATCTTCTTTTGCCTCGTAGTCTGAATTCTGGGCTTTTACACCAGTATACCTGCTTTTATTTCTACAGGACTCTTTCTGATTACCATTGGGAAATTAAGTTATAAATCCTTCCTAGGATAAGTACTTTTGTTACAGTTGCTTCTTAACAGGATCACTGCGCTATGCTCAGTATTAGCTTGTATAATGACTGATACAACGTTGGCCACAGATTTTGTACAAATTCTGGGTTTCCAATCACTTTTATAATATTCCAATCACTGTATTACTTACTGGTTTCAAAGTATTATTGCCTTTGTTGCTCTTTCACTACAGGCTAACTCAGTCCTCATATTAAGTGCTTGGAGATCTTAAGTAACATAGTTATTACAGATAGGTCATATCAGTTATCACATAGTTTATACCAGTTAAAACTGGTGGGAGATCCAAATCTGCCCCGGTATCCAGATTCCTTTGACATGGTAGGAAGAACAGGTTCAAATCTGCAGAGTGCTGGCCACTCCAATCTTAAAACAGCAAAGCATTAAACAAAGTGCTGAGCTTTAGTTGAATGAGTAATGTGACCAAACGGCCCATCTGCTCTTCAACCGGCACAGCCAAGCCCTGTGTGAACAGGGAAGCCAAGGCTGTGCGTAATCATCACCCGCGTTATTTTGTGCTTGAACCTGAGACCTGGCTACTATAGCCAAGCTATAGCGAGCTACTCACAAAATCATCTGTTTAAAAGGTCTGAGGTATCTTCACGGATTATGGAAGTTGCAGGGAATTGTTTTCTCCCATCTTGAAGTCATTCATTCACTATCGCCACTGAAGACCAGGCTGCAGGTAAGGGAAGCGAATGAATGGAAAAAAACAACCAGAGAGCATCAACAGCATTCTACTGTGTATCCCATCAGAAATTAACTTTCAGTTTGTAAAGGAGAGCTGTTGCTAAATTAGTCTTCTGGGATGATAAATGTTTTGAAACACTTCTTAAAGCATTGACAGTCATGCAGGCAGCAACAGTAAATTTAGTACTGTAGAGTCATGTTTTGTTCTCCTTTATACTACAGTATATTTGAAGTTGATCTTGATGTCAGAAACTTACCTCAGATTAACACTGGTACAAAAGAAGCCAGAATCTACTCCAGTGATTCTTCTGCCGCACCCACTAAATCACATTGAAATCAAGCAACGGGAGCAAGATCCAACCCTTCCCTTCATGTGCATGAATAAAACTATAGGTATTTCCAAGTGACAGTGTGCCCATCCTGGTTGAGCCATGAAGCAGGAGTCTGCCGAGACAGAAGCGAGGGGAGAAAGGTGCTACCCTTGATCCCAGCCTTGCTTCCTGGGAATCCGTAACCGACTCAGTACCCTGGCAGAAAGCAGAGACCTTGCAGCAGACACCTACCAGCAGGATTACATCAGGGTGGTCATTTATTATGTCTGTTTCTCCAGGCTCAAATTCTTCTTACGAGGTACTCAAAATACACACGGGGTTAGTCCCTTTTCTCCCAAACAATATTTCCTCTGAGCCAATCTCCAACATGTTATTTAGCAGGCAGAGTGTTTTATGTGGTGGTGGTTTTTGGCTCAGAAGTAAAACTAAGGACTTAATTAATTGTGTCAGTTAAAATTCTGTATCACTTTCTGTGTAAATCTCTCTTATCCAGATAACATCCTTGATGGGTAATTAATTAATTTCTGTCTAAAATTCCCTCTTAGTTTTATGAGGAACATGATATTTGGTACTTTATGCCTAGATCCCTCAGGTAATACATACTTTCTGCCTAAAACACTGTCTTTCATCCTGAGGTGGCTGAATTGTGATGGTGAGCAAAAAGCTCTTTGTGTATACAGTAAATAACCAGGTGGTGGATGTCATTAGGTGCTTGGAGATCTTTGGATAGAGGATACAGGACAAACTCAGTCACTCCTTGGCAGGAATATATGTGGGCTCTGGATGATGGGTAAAGTGAGAAGGCCAGGAGTGTTGAGAATCTAACAACGTAAGCTGAAGGCTTACAGTAAGCCATTCTTTCTCCTCTTTTCATACTCAGTTTTTCAGTGTTACAAAAGAAAATGCATTTTAAAAAGATTTTCTATTGCATAAGTAAAAGGCGTCAAAGACATTACAAACCTAAAATCATCTCTGTGCCTTTAAAAATACTTTCCCTTTCTGCTGTCTTACCCAGTGTATTTCATCTGGGATCTGAAGGGGTTGCTCAAGGAGTAAGCGACAACATCGTACCTATGTTCATGTTTAAAAAAGTCTACTAGGGTGATGGTTCTGTGACATGGATCTTAGTGACAAGAGACCAAATACCCGTGCTCCAGAAATTTTTAAGGACTTGATCGGAACACCCTGAAAGTAATAGAAACAGCACCAGTGACTGTAATGTAGCCCCAGAACTTTTCATTCTGCTGCCATGCTTGTGCAATTTCAAATGTTTGCTCTTTATGCTGTGAATCCTCCATTCCAGT
Organism: Aramus guarauna; assembly: GCA_013400195.1. Classification (NCBI taxonomy): domain Eukaryota; kingdom Metazoa; phylum Chordata; class Aves; order Gruiformes; family Aramidae; genus Aramus; species Aramus guarauna. The sequence continues at coordinate 613,970 of VXBL01006133.1, read as the reverse complement.
AGGTTAATTATGTATCAGTATTCCTTTACAAAGTGATTGGGATGCTCCTCAAGCTAGTAAGCAAAGGGAAAATAAATATATGTTATTTTTCAGTCCACCATCCCATGCTCAGTTCTAAGTGCATTTCGTGTTTTGAAAAGTGTCAGGTTGATGGCCCAGGCACAGGCGTTCTCCTTTCATCTACAAACACTTACTGCAGCAGCAGAACAAAAGCCTTCTCCATCCTGATCCCTGACAGTACATCTTCAAACTGAAGAGACTTCAAATGGCAGGCCCTCTAAGTCCTTGATCTGTCTGGCAGCCTCTGTAACAAAGGGGCAAATTTGTGATGGTGCTTTTTATGATACGCTTCTCTAGCAGAAACTCAACTGGGAGTCTCAAATTGTCTCAGAGATCAGTGCTGTCTAATATTATTATTCACCGGTGTTCTAAAAATAGTTCTGATTAGATTATAATAGATAGAAACTCACAGAAATTACTTAGAATGCTAACAGTTTGTTTTGGAATAAACAGAATTTTTTCCTAGCGAAATCTATCATTATGCTATAAAAAATTGCTCCCAAAGGAAAAGAGTCTTATTTTTTTACATGTCCATTAACTAATATGAAGGGTGGTTTGGTTTGGTTTGTTTTTACAAAAAAGCCTGGACTGTGGAAGCCAAGAAATATGTTAACAAAAGTCTTTCTCACAAACATCACCGGTCTTGTGGAAATGCTGAACATGATACCTGGTTATATCAGGCATCTGTGACCGCCCATCGTGCAGGAGTTACAAGGTCACCGTGACCTAAATAGGCAAAGGAGAATCGTAGTTTTTCCTAGTATATAATCCATAGCAAATGCAAACCGTATTTGGGATTATGAGTTAGTGTGATAAGGTAACCATTGTGCTTATGGGTGCCTTGAAGCAGGATTTCCAAAATCCACTATTTATAACTGTCAAAGTTCATCCTGACTCCTTTTCCCCCCCTCTCTTTATAGTAGAATTACTGTTTCAGGAGCAGTTCTTCTTCCTTGAAAACTAGTTTAGAATTGTTTCCTGTCAGATAACACCAGCCATCTGAATGAAAACAGCATCCTTAGAAACAGGTATTTTATCCTGGTCACCTGCAGACAGAGGCTCTGAGCCTTCACTGCCTGTTCCCTGATTTGAAACATCCCAGCCCGATGTTTTCCCTCATCACTGAGGGCTGCTGGCAGTGTGCATCCCTCAGTCAGGGAGGAGAGAAGGGAGGGAAGAAAGCAGAATAGCTTGACAAACAGCTTGGATGGAGAGATGCTGATGGAGGAAAGTTCCTGCTCTTTACCATCACAGGACAACCTTGCCTCCTGCCAGCTTGTGATAATGAACACCACGGGCACTCGCCTGAAAGCATCACAATTTGAGCTTTTTTTTCCCATAATGAATCAAAGGAAAGGAACAATTCAAGCCATCGAATAGGAAAAATCCCTGTCGTGCTGCAGCCCAGGGGAAGGGCTGCCTTTGTGTTGAACTGTTCGACGGCTCTCTGCATCCATCCCCTGCCCAAACATCGCGTCTAGTCCTCCGTATTTGCATCTCTCATCTGGGAGCCATGCCCTCGGGCGAATTCCCGGGTGTTTCATTACTGAGCTGGACCAGCTGCTTCTGCCGGCTTCTTAGAGGGCCAGCATGCCCTCCTACGAGCAGCAGCAAGGGAGAAGGACAGCGTGTCCTTCTGCCAGCCCCTGCCTAAAGAAGAAAGTTGCAATTTACCTTTCAGTAGCCCTAAAGTAGACATGAAGGGGAACTTCTTACCCAGAGAGGGATGGTGCCACCAGCAGCACTGGGAGATGCAGGAGCATCTTCGTTAGTATGGGCAGCCTGCTGCGTGCTGTCTCATGTGTGGAGGCAGGGTGTGATAACAATTAGCTTTTCTTTGGAAGCGATGGGGAGAAAAAGAGAAATTCCATTCACATCACAAGATTTTATTCTCAGGTTTTTTTGTCCCTGCCTAGATGTATCTGTCTGTCTGAGGTGCTCCTGTATTCTAGCATAACAGAGATCCAATGGATAATAAAACCAATTAGAAAAATGAACCACAGAAAAGGTACAAAATAGAGTACAACTAAAAAAACCAAATCATATTTTATGCTTACAAATTCCCTCTCAGACTAAAGGCCAGCCAGAAGTGCTTTCAAGGCATAGGCAAAAAGAAAATAAATTAATTGCTATGACCCACAAGTACATATCAAGTTGTCACTTTAAAGGTGAATAAAGACCGGCCAACAGCACAGGGACAACCTGATTGTCTACGAAAATGTACAGCAATCAGACTTTTCATGTTGAAAATGCCTTTTGTGAGTGAGTTCTCTGCCCAGTGAGCTGCGTGGATTTACTTCAGAGGGTTACGCAAGCCTGAAAGCCTCTTGAGCTTTGGACTGTCTGTACCAGAGTTCTGAAAACTTATCCTGATTGTTTCAAGGATACATTTTGTTTGAAATTTTTTATAGACTTTAACTATTTGCTACCTCTATAAAATTTCTACTCTCAGTTCTTTTAGTACAATTTAGGACAAACTCCATAAAAGTCAGTGATACCTGTTGTAAAACCTGCCTCACTGAAACACTGTTTTGTTTTGTTTTGTTTTTTTAAAATTGTTTTTCCAGCAGCATCAGCATTTCCTCCTCCTTCCCAAACCACCTCACCTTTTTCCAGTCATCTATTCTTTTGACTATTATTTTAAGAACACCAATAACAATATTGATGTAAGTTCAGTCCAGAGTGCTTAAAATAATAGAAAACCACAGGCAAACCCTTTGGCTTCTTTTTTGTACTCGGTGTGGAACAAAAGCTGATAGCTGATAATGAGCAACCCTATTGCGAAGGATGCTGGAACACTAAGCTGTTTTTGTGGGCTGATCCAAAGCCTAAGGAAGTTAATGGATGGCTTTATACTTTGGGCTCCAAGAGGATGGGCTGGGATCAGGTTTTAAGAGGATGTATAATGGGCTAATTGTTCTGCACAGATAACAGCAATTTGCAGCTGGATGGGTAGAATGGGGTATTCACTCTTGAATGTTTTTACATGAGTAAAGCAATTTTTTTTTTTACTCTTTATAAACCTGTATACCAAGGAATTTAATACAAGAGAAAATTAATAATTTTGAAAGGACTGGATTCCTCAGCTGGGATGTCCTACCTGCATACCTGACAGCAAATTCATCTGCTGATTGGAAGAGTAGTTATACTCAAAATGGTTGCAGGATGTACTGTGGAGTGTTGTGTGCTGCCTACATTACCTGCAGAATTACCAGAAAAGACAAATACAATCAGAATGGCGCGACAATGAGGAAAAAAAAACCCCACGCAACACAATAAAAAGAATGAAACTATTCTCAGTTACGTATCCGCAGTCCAATTGATCTCTGCGGGGGTTGCATGGTTTTAGTGCACGAGAGTGATGTTTGCCTCAAAAGATCTAAAATGAAGTGGAAGGGAATAGCTGATGACTAACAGAGAAGTTCAAGTGAAAGACCCCTATTATAATAAGTATCTACGATTGTTGTACTTGGAAAACGTAGAATGGCTGAAAATGAAAGTAATTTGATAACTTTATGGAGAGAAGAAGCTCAGATGTTTAAGTCATCGCTAAAGCTGAAACGGCAAGCCTGAGCCCTGGCACTAGCGGCAGCCTGTGCTACCCTGCAGGCAGCCAAAAGGGGAGCTCCACCTGCAAGGCCAAGAGTCCAAGACAACAATTGCTTGGAAACATTGGTGCCAAGAAGCGTGGCTCCATTACTGCTCTCCCACTAATGCAAAGGATAATAGAATCAGAAAGATGCAGGTCGGGAAGGGGCCTCAGTAAGTACTTTAATTGGTTTCCTGCCCGAAGGCAAAATGAACTGTACTTATGCTATTTCTGGTAAGTGTGTGTCTAACCTGTTCTTAAAGGTCTGCACTGGTGGAGGCTTTGCAGAGGAGAGGGCAGGTGGTGATGACCCCTCAGGTGGGATGGCAGGATGGAAAGGCAGACAGAAGTGGAGAATCAGTTAACCAGGAGGAGCTGGGTGCAAGAGCAGAGGAATGTGATAAAAAGAAGCAAAAAGGTGAAAAATTTCAACCATAGCATCAATAGGAAAAATCCAAAGAATGTGGGCCATAAGATGCAAATCCAGAGCAAGGCCATTTGTCAGGAATTAGTTGAGGAAAACTGGCATTCAGACAGGAGGAAGTTAGGTAAGAGAAGGAGGACTTCTGCAGCAGGAAAGGTGGACTAGTGCTGGATTCCCTGCACATTTTATTATTTCATTCTTGTAAAAACATTGTTCTTCTCCTTGCTTCACCAATGATCCTATGAACATTCATGCAATTGTTACCTTGAAGTCTCTGTAGCTAGCCAGAGCACACCTGATGAATTGCTGTGGTCTAGAGACGGTTGTTGTAACTGATAGACTCACGGGTAAGGGTCTCATGATCAGCACTTAAGTTTCCGTATAAAGGTGAGAGTACGTTACAGTCAAGTGTGAAAGCGTAGCTAGCGACATGACGTTCTTTCCTGGACATCTGCCAAATAATGCTGCCACTGAGAGGCTGCTAGACCATCAGGGAGAACTTCTTTCTAAGATGACAAATTTGATATATACATTTTCACAAGCAATTTGCATCTACTGAAAACAGTAGACCAGTACTAGTTAAGGAGAGGAATGTAAGAGAAAGGGGGAGAAAATGGAGGCTGAGCCCTTCACCTGGTATAATTTAGCTTGCTGCCTGTGCTAGCTGACTCGACAACACCCATGGAGGGCTGGAGACAAATTGCAGAAGGGCACCCTCAGGACTTTGTTTTGATACTGAACAGCTCTACGATTCCAATGTGGTTCAACCAGTTAGGCTTATTATACGGGAGCGAAAGAAGATGACCCCTTTTGGCCTTTAAGTTCATGTGTCCTAGAAGTGTCCACAACCAGTCGGTAACCCCGTCCTCAGCCTATACCTGAAACGGAAATTTCCTCAGAAGAACGGTGCTACTTCAAACACTCGCATCCCACCTAACTGATGCATAGGTGGCTCTGAAGAGCAATATGGCCTTTGTTAGAATAGGAGGCAGATGGAAAACTCCCTAAAAAGTGCTGAAGTTACAGCACACAGTGTGTGGCTATTCATTATCACCAGACATATTGTCTTGACACTGATTGCACACAGGGATGAAATGATGTGTAAGCTAGGGCAAATTAAACAAAGTTTTACTTAGTAACATGCTCTTCAAACACCTATCTCAGCAGAAACAGCCAGCGGAGCTGTATTTTAGAGAAACCCCCTCTGTCTGTCTTGAAGGGACTACACCATTAATCTAACTGTGCAGGAGTATGACGCATTAAAAGGGCCCCAGGTGAGATGGTGATGACAGAAGCTTGATAATAATGCTAATCTTACTTCTAAGTAAAGAACAGTACTATCCTACGTCATCAGCTCTGGGCCAAATCCCAGCGTCTTTGATGGTGAGATGATGTAATGGCTCGAGTCTGGAATGACACTGCTGCAGCCTGGAACTGTAAGTAAGAAAGGATGCTCTGTAGTATTTCTGTGCAGGTCCTTGCTGCCCCGCACGCAAGAGGCTTCCTATAACAGAGCTCTGCATAGACAGGATAATAATAGTTGCTTTGTGGGGGGCGGGTTATGCTATAGAAAGCCACCCTCTGGCTCACACGTCAGGTGTTGAATACATTATACGAGTGCAGCAGAATTACGTGATTACTCAGGAGAACATCCCTGAAGTAATGAAAAGCTTTAAGCATGAAGCAGGATCTCTAACAACTCTGATAAAGGTATTGCTTTCCTGTCTCTTCTCCATGCAATGGTGAAATGTCACAGCACACTGGCCAGCAGGCAGCTACACCACCACAGTTCAAGATCTTCTGGCCCTTTCTTTCCTAGAAAGTTTTAAGTTAGCCAGTTGAAGAGTAGAATGCCTGGACTCTCGTGAATTCTACCTAGCATGAAAACAGACAAAAGTGGTCATTGTGGGCACCACGAGCAAGGGGGATATCTGTTTGCATAGCAGCCAGTGTGAACCTGCAGTCCCTGCTGATGAAACCCTGCCTGGATTCCACTCGCGTGACTTCACTTGTGAGAAGAGTAATGGTTGCATGTGTTGCTCCACAGCCAAGTTTGAGGCAAGAGATTCCTCCTCTGTCTCCAGTGTTATTTTGGTATATTTTATTTGGCCCAGAATTTGGGAAAACAAGAGGGAGGTTTTCCGTAGGGAGTGGAATGAGGAGGCAGGAAGGGCTACCATATTTCTCCAGACAGAAACTCCTACAGTGTTAGAGTCCAGCACTGCTGCAAGTGTCAACAGATCAAATATGATACAGAAGGCCCTCTGCCAACTCTTTGCTACTGCTGCAGCAAGCTGGGAGGAAAGCAGAAACTATTATCCAGTACCACTGAGCTGGGTTCGGTCTCTGCTGCAGAGGGATGGAGCAGGAAGACATTAGTAACCGCCTTCTCCTCTCCATGCGGTATGACATGGGCTGGTCCAGGGACCCCAGCAGGACAGGGCTGACCCTGAGAGGCTCAGAGCCAGGGTGCTCAGACCATCTGCTGAGTCAGATACGGCGGCAGCAGCCTCTGTGATAGGATCTTAATGTGTGGAGCCCTTGTCCCACTTGCTGTCTCTCAAAGGAGACCCTGAAAATTAAGTTGCCTCCAGAGCACGGCACTGCAAACTGTGCCCCTCCGTGCCAGCAGGTGTGATTCAGACCAATAGCTGCTGAGGGCAACAGATTGAGCAGTAATTAGCTGCTGTTAGTCATCCTCTTCCCAAGTACGAGTGGTATAGCGTTTGATTATTTCAACACAGTTGGATGTGGGAGGAAGGTAGGCCTGGAAACATTTTCCTGACAGCATACTTCTCAGCTCTTTTAAAACACCTCTCATGTTGACACTCAGCACAGCATTTCAAATAAAATGCTATTTCCTCTTGTAGAGCAGCAAGGAAAAAGTGCTGTCACAGGTTTTATAACAAACATTAGGTAAGCAGCAATCATACCCGTTGTGCAATCCGGGATTCAGGTTGGAAAACAATCCATAGATGGCTAAGAGAGAGGCACCGGGTGTCTCAACGATCTGAATAAGATGTGAACTGCTTGAGGACCACGGAGAAGGGACAGGGTTGAATGGGTCAGTGGGACAACTTCACACTGGTAAGTGTGAAGAACAAAAAGGCATAGTTTTTAGACTGGAAGCTAAAAACTGACACTGCTGGGGGAAATGTGGGTTACTTGTGCTCAGCTAAGCTCTTGTTTCTTTCTCATGACATCATGAAAATATGCAGTGGTCTGCCTTCAGCAATCTTCTGGCCTTCTAACAGAGATCTCATCTACCGTGTAGCGTCAGTGGTGATGTTTATTTGTACTATGGAAACCACATTCTCTAAATAGAAAAAATACAAAACCTTTTGTAAGGTTTTCAATAACCCTTTTTTTTTTTTTTTTTCCTTTCAGCTGCTGCTTCAGTATTTCATCCTCTTCCTGAATTCACAATGCCCCAGAAATTTGAGAGCTGCCTTTCTCCTACTTTTCTATTGGGCAGACGTGTTTGAACTTCCTGCTCATCTCTTGCTATAGCACCTGGAACACTGTACCTCTCTCTGAAGGGCTTTGTGTTGGTTCTGTCAAAATCCTGGATGTACAGAAGTCCCTCTGGAGGGAAGTATTTAGGGATACGGGACATCTACAGATCCTGAGCAAGTATAATGTTCTTAAAATCCACAGAGTAAATTTCTGAGCGGTAACAGAGGATTTAACACGGAAAGTTCCTGTATATAATTTTTGGCTTACTTTGGGAGGGCTTAATGAGACTCGAGCAAAAAGTAGTTAGGATTATGTTAGGATTCTAGCATTCCCAATATCATGTGACCAGACTAAAAGCATCCCCTGCACAAGCAGAGCCTGCATTGCTGTCTGTCTGGCTATGATCAGCTTTTTTAAGGCAAAATATTTCATTCTTACCAAGCAAACTTGAAAGAAAAAGGAATCAAGACAGTAAGCTAAATATGCACTCTGAAATTGCTTAGTCCAACATTTAGAGCATGCGGTTGTCAGCTCGTGTTTTTAAAGACTCTGAACCAGCCAGCTGAGTTAGCTGAGCTGCTAACAAGCAGGTCAGAAACCACACCACAGCGGTGGTTACTTCTCTCTCCTGTACAAAGATCTCAACAGCATTGATCAAATGATATGAACAGCTTAATATCCTGGCATGGCGTACAGGTGCTACCAGTTTTACAGGCAGTAAAGAGGGTGTATGGCTTGGTTTTGAAACAGGACGAGTGGATGACCAAGAAAGGGTCCATATTCGGGTGTGAAAATTAAGAGATGTGAAACAATGTGGGGGTTTTTTCTCAACCATGTATTTCCAACTATACCATTTACTGACAATGATGTTCTCATTACTCTTAGTATCAGGGTGATGGACTCTGTTTATAGCAGTTTGTGTAAGTAATCAGTTTCGTGTTCTAATGTGTCTCTCGTGTTTTATCTCAGTAGATTTTGAATGCTCTTTTGGGATAGTCACTGAAACAATGCCAAGTAATGCAGTATCAGCTCTGTCTTATTGGGAGATTACTCCACATTCAAATATATTCAAACTTTTCCATTTTTCCATTCCACAATTCACCCCAGTAGTTCTAATGTTACTTTCCTGTATTACGTTAACCATCTCTGGGTTTTTAGTGTTTCGAATATTTATAGACTGTTACAATGCCAAAATAATCACATTTCTAGTCCTCACTAATAACTGCATGGTAATAATACCTAAATTTTAACAGAAGTTCAGGCCCTTTAAGGAGGTAAATAATGGCTTCATAAAGAAGAAATCATCACAGCATTGTAATTGTCCTCCTTTTTGTTGGTTTTATGTTGCAAATGACTGTCAATATATGATCTATCATGTGCAACATTACATATCTGGTAGAGTGAAGGGACACAAAAGATTCAGATTCAAGGAATATCCATAATTTGTCTGATGTGTCTGATAACATATACGATGTTTGAATTTTGGGCAAAGAAACAAAGCATCAGCTAGGATTTTTTTACAGTTAGGAAGAAAGCTCATGCAGATGTTGAGCACAGAATTTACACAAACTCAGACATTTGTGTGATTTGTGCCTCATGGTATCTTGGGCTGCTGCCAAAAGTGTAAGCTGCTCAGAGACTGTTTGGTTCTCCTGAGATTATATATTCCCTGTAATGCAAGATGTTTTTAAAAAGTAATTTACTCACTGTGATATTAGAAGTCCTAATGAGTGGATCTATATTTCCTTCTGGGTCTTTTCTGCTTGAAAATCCTGGCAAACCTTGTAATGAATGTTACGTAATCTCTGTCACTTGATTGTGGATCTAATTTTAGGTACTGATGTTTGATTTGGGGATTTTTAGTACTTTAGGAGAGACCAGAATGAATTGCATTTCCATGACCTGCATTGTTTTGAATCTTAACTGCTGTACCTGTAATCACATCATAACTAAGAGCCTGATCCTTCAGACACTGCTGTGTGCACTGTAAAATGTCAATGGGGCTGTTCATATGGCCGAGAACCGTTTCCCGGCTGAAGTGTTTGCAGATTTGGGTCCTGATAATGCACATCTGTGTGGCTGTCTCCAGCGGCAGTGGAGAGGCTACTGATGGGAGTACAAGGTGCTGGGAGTAATGAGCTCACGGTTCAGGTTGCAGGCACCAGTAGAAGTTAAGCACTGCATCCTTAAGAGGGTGGAGCAAATTACAGGAAATGAGCCTGACTCATCAAAAAGTTTTAATAATTTGCCCTTTATATATACCATATATGTATATGGTGTTGCTGTAGACAATCTGTCTGCTTAATCTTTGCATAGCTGAAAGTTTTGAAGCCATGGCTATATCTCAACATATCTCTTTCCCGAGGCTTTGTCCTATCTACCTAAGGCAGTCGAGGAGTTGTCTGAGCAGAAAGACAGCACTCCTACTATACTTCATAGTCTGGTCTTTAGTGTGATGCTGCTTGTGTCCAAGGCAACATCTTTGCCTTCCAGCTATCGGTGGCAGTTAATAGTTTGTGGTGGGATGTCTAAGAAGGGGAAGTTGTCTTCAGAGACCAAGAATATGAAATAGAAATATTTTAAAAGATTGATGGTTCAGAACTGCAACAGCAGAACCACTGTGTTGGAATCAGAGGTGGATGAATTGGGCAAGCTGTTTCTCAGAGAAAGACATTAAAATAGAAGTGTCATATATATGAATGAAATGCTTCTAGACCCATTTTTGTCACATCTCAAAGGCTGTTGATCTATGAACTTCCATTCTGCTTTATCTGAGGCTACTTGATGGGTTCTTGTGTACCTCATTAGTTTGGAGAGGTTGGTGTTTTGCGATGGAGCTAGTCATCGACAATTTGTGCCAATCCTATCAGGGTTGCATTTTGGTAGTATCACACAGATGCAAAGGAAACTGAGACCTTTTTGAGTTTTTATTAGTTTTCAAATCCACACAGATCTCCTCTCCCTTCTCACCTGGAGCTTTAAGATGCTCATCAGCCTCCTGAGATTTCTGATAAACATGAAGTAGATTCCCTGGAGCCTTTCACTTAAGATCAAGCGCAGCAAAGATCTAGCACTATCTGTGAGGCAGCTACAGCTCCCTGATTCTCTGCCCAGCCATGGATACAGATTTGAGCAACATGAGAGCTGCTCTGACCTGTGTCATCTGGCAGTGGTCCCCAAGAGCTTGTTTACACTTGGTATGTTTTCATTAGACTGTAATTGCACCACTGAAACTACATGAGTGTGAAAACTTTTGTGTGTAGCAGAGGTCATTCAGGTAAGGAGCTTTGTTGTAAGTCACTTTTAATACTGGTGTGTTCATATCATCAATAAACACTTTGACTACTGACAAACCACCATGGCAGGCCATGCATCGGCTGTAGATTGCCAGAATGTGTTATGTCTCAACTTTGTGCCTTCGCTCCTGGTCCCCACAGACTGCAAGAGGAGCCAGCTGACTGAATCCACAAGCAGACAGCTCTGTAACATGCACAACATGCCAATCACTCCTTGCGCTAAGTATTTTGCAAGGAGAGAAGTGATCTGAGGAGGTTACTCCAGATTTATATTGATCCCTTTGGCCAAATGATCGTATGTTCCTTTTTCCTTTAGGCCTCCTGCCTTATTAAGGGCTTGATTCTTCAAGGTCCTGAGCCTCGCTGTGAGGGGCTGAGTGCTCTCGCTTTCCCTGCCGTCAGTGGCCGCGGAGATCACTCATTATCCTTCAGGAATGCTCAACACCTTTCAGAAATGACGAGCACCTTCCAGTACCAGAGCCGGGATAAACCACACAGGAACAGACTACTGCTTTGCATTTGGCCCAGGTTGTGCTTTTGAAGGACATGAAGAAGTTCTTTATGCTGGACTATAAGCCTGCTCCTGCTTTGACTGAAGTGAATAGTATTTTATTTTTGTACTTTGATGTAGAGAGGGGCAGGACTGGACCTGCTGTGAGAGTGATTGATTTTCATCAGCTTGTGAGCGGTGAACAGCAAGCAGGGCAGGCTGACTGCTGCACAGCATCACTAACAGATTCAGTCACAAACACAGCATCACCATCTTTTTCACACTTCCCTCCACCCACCTTCATCAAACAGCTCCTCTTCATTAAAGCAGTGCCCCTGCTTCTGTGCTTGCTTTAGAAGTGTTATGACACTGCTGTGAAGCACAGAATTCCCTAAAGCCTTAGAGAGAAAAAAAGATTAATGAGGCATCCTGAGCAATGACTAAAGACACAGAAAAAAGGAAGACTGCAATGCTGATTTCAGCAAATATCCATGCTCCCACAACACTTACTCACTGTTAGACTACTTCACAAACTTTTTGTGCAAAGAAACATTGCAAGAATAGCCATGAAGATGACATAAAGAATGAAGTGAACAATGATTTTCCTCTGCCCCCAATAGGAGTGACACTGAATTTGGCCACAGCACCTGCCATTATGGCTTGACACAGTTTGAAATAATGCATGAGCAATAACTGAGTCTCATCTGTGCTAAAATTCAGTGTTTGAGTTATTTTAAATGTCCTTTGGTCACGTTCCCGTTGTTTGACTTTATCTGAATGGGTTGTGTTTGGAGAATGTACATAAATAGATACGCTCATAATAAATGCAATGGTTGATTAGATACAAACAACAGGGAGCCAGCAGCACAGCCTATAATGAGCTCTAGACTGGAAATGGTTACTGATATAACTGAAAATTGTACTTCGGTCATTAAAAAACACGGGTAACAAACCAGTGATATGTCCTTCTACTGGTTCTCTCCCTGGTTTACTTTCAAATGGCTAGAATACATTTGTTAATGTAACTCAAGAGGATAGTGAACAAAGGGAAAGAAAAAGAGTTATGCTTTCTCTTCTAGTAGTTGGATGGGGGTGGATGGGTGGGTGAAAGGGAAATGTAGGTTTCAATCTGATGAAGCAGCACATGCTATGCTCCAGTTTTATGGTGCAGGGTTGTTGCCATCTTCTCAAGCAATAAGAAATGTCACATAAATTCATCATCTCTGAATTCAGTCTTTCCTGTACAGTCTGGCTGCCTCTTTCACTAGTCCTTTCGCTAGAGCTCATGCTTTGCTCAGGTGTCTTGGCCGCACAGAGGACCTGTTTTCCTTCAGAACTAGCAGGCTCTGTAAGCCAGGAGAGCACAAAGAGGGATGTTTAGTTTTGAGCCCTGTAAGACTTAGAGTTCCTGCTCTTTTTTACTTCCCACGGTCCCTGCTTGTGGAGAGATGTTTTGGCGGGACTCACCATCCAACACCATCGGATGGATCACCTACTACAGAGTCTGAAGACTTAAACTGCCCATAGATCCTAGAGATGTTCACAATGATTTCATCATCGACCTGACCTCCAGAGCTACTTGCAAGTACAAAACCCCACTAAAGATAGAAAAATAAGAGAAATGTAAGGTTTCAGAACAAGTTTGCAATTAAATTTGATTTGCTGGATGGAAAAACAATGCAAAACAGAGTATCTGGAAAGTTAAATATACTCATTTCTCTTCCTTGCTTCACTAACTTCCAGCATTAAGAAACAAAAAGTGAACACTGTGGCAGAAGCCTAGATTTGAGAAATGTCAAGGAAAAAGAAGAAACTGTGGTAGAAAAATCTGGATTGTCATTGTTATATGGCACTGTAGCTGCAACCTGGTAATGTGCAATAAAACTGAGACAAACAGTTTGCTTTGAAAAGCACTTAGGTTATGGAATAAAATCACATGCATCAAAATTATGGCATAGCCTTCTGTATTGCATAATCTGTTGCGTAAGAGAAAATAGAAAATGGCCATTTCACATTAGTACTTTGTCACACGGGCAGGTCATGAATGCCAACAGTGAATGAAATTTCACTGGAGAAAGCAAAACAGAAAAAAAGTTTCTGATTCAGTTAACTTCACAATCACACTTCATTCAGTGTAATTTTTTAAACTATTACTGTTCCAAGCAAGATGACTGTAACTAAAAGAGGCTTGACAGAAGGAGGATATTTTTACTATGTCAAGTGTCAGCCCTTTGGATTTAATCAAAAGATCATTTAAGTCTCTTTGCCTGTAATTTCTCAAGTATAGTCAGGCTCCTTATTTCTGTGGATTTTTCTTACAGCAATGGGCGAAAGAAATATTTCTAATTGGCTGAGGAACTGTGGCTCCAAAACTATTTTAATTACTTGTTTCTAAACATAGAATACATATAGAATTTACTTTAAGGCTTTATTAAATCTTGCTGCAATACTGAAATTTTCCTTTTAGCCTAAACACAGTTTTACAGATTAAAAGAAATAAAATTGAAGGGAAAGCCAGCCCACACTCTTTATTACATTCATCTTTTTTTAGAATGACAAAATTAAAACAACACCCACATAAAATATAATTGCCAATATCATTCCACTTCATTTTTCAGAGCCAAAGAAGACAGAATCCATCATTCCCACCTCCAGGTCAGCTGCTTAGCCCCCCTCCCCCTCTTTTTTTTGTCTTTTTTTGTCTTTTTTTTCCCTCCGAGATAACTGCAATGCCTAACTCTGCCCAGAAGAGGAGCCAGTGAGAAGAGCTGGGCGTTAGGGACTTTGCACCAAACACGTTGGGCTCAGAGGACTAACCTTGAATTTAAAGTGTACTAAGGAATATGCTGGATCAGACAGCGGGGAGGTGCTTTTTTACATAATTACCACAATTTTGTAGTAGAAGACTGCCTCGGGCCCCTTGTGGCTATGCACTGCTGGGCTGCAGGTCTCTTGGCAAAGCTTTTACTTAATTAAGGGAAAATATATTTAAGAACAATGGGTGAAAGGCCCTTGAGTAAGAGAGGGGCTACACGCAAGTTCTCTTGTAAGCCACGTGTGTAGACCACAGGGCGGTGGTTCCCCAGCTGCAGCCCATCTACCTTTTGCAGTAGATCATATGGTACGTGGCTGGGCGCAGACCTGGGAGCTGCCTGCCAAAGACTACTGATGATGCAAGTGGAATTCACCTAACAGCTCTAGGCTTACACCACAAGGAATGATTTATCGCTGTATTATTTTAGGTATACGCTCATGAAGTTACATCAGGCATCAAGCTGGAGCAAGGCTTGCTATCTACTCATCCCATCCAAAGGTTTAGCAAAAATGCAGTGGGCAGTGGAGGAAAGCAGAGCTTTGCTTTCATGTAGCTCCAGAAGGCAACAGCAGCGGTGAAGATGGAGTGGCACAGACCAGGGCAGGTAATGGGGCCTTGGTTGTCAGCACTTGCTGGAGCTCTGTTACAACGTCCTACTACTCTTATCAGTATAAAGCTAGCATGGATACGCCTGCTGATACTACAAAAGAATCTTCATCCTGGTGTCTAGAGAGATGAACAAATACCTGTAGCCAAGCGTCGAGTGAAGCTGAAGCCTGCTTGGTGTTAGAGGAGGTGCTGACGGTCGATCGCTGGTGCCACTGGTCCTGGCAGTGCAGCGGGCACGTGGCAGATTGAATTCTGAGTTAATCAGTTTTGATCCAGTCACTCTTTGGTGCTAATCAAATTACTCTGTTCAGCTCAGCATTGTTTTGGAGAGTGTCTGCTCTGCCAATGCAGTTCAAGTGGCACACTGACCGATATATTAACTAAATTAACTTTTGCAGTGAAGGCTTAAACCATGCAGAAGTCTTTACTGATGAATTGTACAACAAAGTACATTTTTCCCCCTTTGTGAAGGCTTGTATCTTTATTTTGTTTGTTGTTACCAAGAGAAGCAGTCGATGCACAGGAAACAACGGTATTCCAATTACCGTGTGGTATTAAGTTTTGTACGTGAGGAATACAAGTACATGGCAATTGCTCGGGTGGGTGTTTTGTGGCGGAGGGCTGTGGAGCTCCGTGAGGGCCAGTTGTGTTACGTTGTGCAGAAGGAGTTAAGGCCTCACGTCAGCAACGCACTACTTCCTCTAAACTGCTGGTTTAAAAGTAATTTTTACAAAAGTATTTGAAATGTCACTGTGTTTGGTGGCAACATATTGTTTACATAGGGAAACCTCCTATTTTTTTTTTCCTTAACATAATTTTTGATTTGTAGCTGCCTGAAAGGCACGGTACCAAATCATTTACTCCTTCGGTATGTTCCTGTTGACTTCAAGACTACTCTTGTAAGAAGGAAAGTGCTTGGTTTGGGTTTATTAATACAAAAGAGGAACACGATATAAATAAACGAGATGACTAGTGTGTGCCAATACGTTGTTAACCTAAAAGTTCCCGATTCGCGTCAGTGTTTGCCTGGGCTCTCGCTGCTCCTCGGGCTGCTGCACGGCCTCCGTTCCCCTGCCGCAGCCAGTGCAGTGGCTGAAACGGCCGTAGGGTAACGATCATTTTCAGGGCAAAGGCTGAAAATCCTGTTTCTTTAAAATAATGGAGAAGGCACATTTACATGGCAGTTATTTGCATTTGAGGTTGCCTGGCCAAGTCATACCTCTTCAGATGACCTAAACTGAAGAAAATCCCAAGCCCTCACTTGTTCATGCAGTACCCACGTACATGGAGTTATTGTTGCCCGCAACTGTGAAGAATTCTAAAGGCTCTTCGATAACAAGAAATTAAATACTTAATATATTAAATAGGTGGAACACGGCACTTGACGCAACGAGAGCAGACTCAGCNGGGGGAGGGGCGAGCCGCTCCCCCAGCGCGGGCGTGCGCGCGTGCGCAGGGCGTGCGCGGAAGGGGGCGTGGCCGGCAGCGCTGGCCCTTCCCTCCCCCCGCCCCCCCCGCTCCCCGCTCCTGTGTGTCGGTTTCGTGCTCCCGTCGCCATTTAGCGCGGAGACGTCCCCGGGGCGGCCGCGGCGGCTCCCGCTCTCTCCTCCCCGCCGCGGCGCGCCACCCGGACTCGGCTCACCTGTGGCGGCGGTGGCGGCGGGCGGGCCCCCGGGCGGA
>VXBL01006133.1:543106-597525 GCA_013400195.1 Aramus guarauna | reverse complement strand
CTGCGAGCCGCGGGCGGGGGGCAGGAGGAGGGTTTCCGGCTCCGTGCGAGGCGGCGGCGGCGGCCGCTGTTGGAGACAGCGCGGCCCAGCCGCGCGCGGGCGGTGGCTGCCTGCCGGGAGGTGGAGGCC
Source organism: Aramus guarauna (assembly GCA_013400195.1). Classification (NCBI taxonomy): domain Eukaryota; kingdom Metazoa; phylum Chordata; class Aves; order Gruiformes; family Aramidae; genus Aramus; species Aramus guarauna. The sequence goes on along the minus strand of VXBL01006133.1, from coordinate 597,396 downwards.
GCGGCCGCCATGGGCGCCCCTGTGAGGCGAGGCTGAGCCGCCGGGCCCCCTTTCACTGCCCCCTCGCCGGGGTGAGGGTGCTGGGCCTGCCCGGGCCTCCCCCCGCCCGGTGCGAGTGACTGAGCGCGGCAGCTTCCTCCGCGTCCGGCGTGCGGGGCCTGCCCCCCGCTCCCTGCCTCGCCTCCCGGCCTCTTCCCTTCCCCACAGGCCCTCGCTCCGGGGGCGCACTCGGACCTGCCTCTCTTCCTCTCCGTCGCCGGGGAATAATTGCAGCGCGCTCCCCTCGCCTTTAAGCAGCCGGGCGAGGCACCGGCTTCTCCCCGGTCGGGGGCCTGCCTCAGGGCGCCTCCCTCCTCGCCCGGGCCCGGTGCTTGGGGTTTTTTTGCTCCCCTCGCCGCCCCCATCCCCGCGCTCCGTGTCAGCTCCTGGTGCTCCATGTCGGCCCCGCTGCCCGGCTACCCGCTGCAGGATGGATGCAGACACTGACCGGGGCCCCCCCCCGCCGGCCCAGCCTCCCCAGCAGCCGCCTCCCAGCTCCGCCGTAAGGAGCCCTTGGGACCCTCCTCTGTTGCAGCTGCAACGGCAGCCGCGGACAGGCGCGCTCCTTGCTCAGTGACTGGCCCCTTCCCTCGCCTCCCCCCCCGCCGCCGCCGCCGCCTCGCCCTAGCAGCGCTCCCCCGGGGCATGATGTCGGGGGGCGCCGCAGACAGCGGCACCCCGGCCCCTCGCTTCCTGGCTCCCCCGCCGCCGCCACCCAAGAACGGTTCCAGCTCGGACAGCTCCATCGGGGAGAAGCTGGGAGCCGCCGAGCACGGAGCCTCCGGGGCTGGTGGAACAGGCGGTGGAGCAGGGAGCGGAGGCCGTAGTGAGGAGTACCGGCGTCGCCGCCACACCATGGACAAGGACAGCCGAGGGGCGGCAGCCACCGAGCACCGCTTCTTCCGCCGTAGCGTGATCTGCGACTCCAACGCTACGGCCTTGGAGCTGCCCAGTTTGCAGCCCGCAGCGCCTTCGGCCCCTGTCTCGGTAGGCAGCGCCGCTCCGTTGGTCTCTCCTCCCGAGTGTGCCAGCCGGACCTCTTGCATCCCTGTCAGCGCCGCCCAAGCCCCCTCGCTGCTGCAGCAGCCGCCACCGCCTGCCCCGCTTCCCCTCGAAGGACAGTCTGCTCAGGAGCCCCCTGCCGCGAAGGATGCCGCCCTGCTGCTGCCCAAGGAGGAGGAGGACGAAGCAACTGCGCTACCCCCCACCAGTGCCGCTGGCAGTGCGACAGCTGCCAGCCGGGAATTTGAGGAGCGGAGAACACAGCAGGAAGACATCGAAGAGCTTGAGACCAAGGCAGTGGGCTTCTCCCCAGATGGCCGCTTCTTGAAGTTTGACATCGAGATTGGAAGAGGCTCTTTCAAAACTGTGTATAAAGGACTGGATACTGATACCACTGTGGAAGTCGCCTGGTGCGAGCTACAGGTAAAATAAATAAAAATTGTGAGTTACGAAAGCACAGTCACTCTCCCAGGTGCTAGGCTGTGTGCTTGAAGGAGTTAAAATCTATCAACTTGAGGTCTGCTTTACTCAGACAGGGAACTGCAGACCTAAGGCACTCCTTTGGAAGAAAGGTGCAGCCTTTTCTTGGAGTCAGTTTGCCTTTTAATTTGTTAAATATTCTGTGCTCTAAAGAATTTTTTAGCTTTCTCATCAGAAAATGTACTACAGCTCTGTTACAGCGTCTTGCTTTTTATGCCTCCGAAAGGTAGCTTGGAGGATTGTAAAAATACAGCTTCAGGGAGGCTGAGGGAAAATGCGTAAGTGACTGTCACCTTGAGCTAGCCTTAATTTTTCAAAATTTGTTTAGGTGTTTTTCTTAGAAAAAATATTAAAAAGTTAATTTCACAGACATTTCATGTGTTTGTGGCAGTGGATTCTTGTAGGAGGTAATTCTAGAATATACACAAAGTCATGTAGTGCATCATATTGTTTAGTTTTAAAAAGCTTTTTTTTTTTTCATTCTAAGTTCTAGTGTTCACACTTCATACAGGCACAGGGAAAGGAAGAAAGTAAATGTGTCCTTTCTGAAGCTTTAAAAAAAGCAAAATCCCTGATGCTTAACCTTTCCAAATGACTGCTGGATTAAACTGAACTAAGACACTACTCTTCTACTAAGTTTCTGGCCTGAGCAAAGCCGGAGTTCTGTAGAAGCCCGGTGTAGCCCTTAGTTCTGCACGAGTCAGAGCTTGTATAACTAAGATGCAGGTTGCTGTGCAACAACCTTCAAAGAAGTGGGAAAAGTCTGGAGTACCAGGAACAAATACCTGGGGTACTAGTTTGTTTTCAAAGCCTCAGCATTAAGTTAAAAGGATAGTGCTTGTTTTTTAGTGTTGGGTTTCAGTGCAATCCATAGAGGGGTTCATGTACTATGGCTTTATTGTGTGTGTTCCCATCCAATTTAGGGCAGACAAAAGAGCATTGGGTTAAAATCCCAGAAGTCTTTGAGGGGTTTTTAAGGAGTTAGCTGCTCACAAATGATTGATTGCAGTACCTATACCAAAACTTTCTTCCCCTCAAAAGCAATTTTGTATCTATTCTGGTCAAACTGCAAGAATTTATTAAGAGATCTCTCAATTTGTATTCATGTTTGCTTTTTAGATGATTGCTCAAACGTTCTACTAGTGTCTTGGTTGATTATGCTATTGCCATTATTCTACATTTACTAACTGTGGAAGTAAGCTTCCAATTTTGTTTGTGAAACTTAAGCATGCCCTGCTCTTCCATGCTAGCTGTGTACTTACTGTGGTGGTCTTTTGAAGACTGATCTTAAATGAAAAGAGTGAAATGATCCAGTGTTGGGCTCTGCTTAAGCTTTTCATGTGCAGTTTGAACTGAGAGGAGATTAATATTCTACCAAAATTGTATTATGACTTTTGTTTGAAATTTTAATCTTTGCAGTTTTGAAGTTCCTTGACTTTAACCCCTGAAATCTGTTTTAATCTTTACACTTTAATTACTGATCAGAAACTGATGTCAGCTTGGCATCAGTCACTTTGTGCTAGCATTGCTTCTGTTGAAGTGTCTTAATTATCATCAGTACCCTGTGGACAAACTAGCTAAAGAAGCACCTTCTTTGAAGTAATTTCATAAAGAAGCCCACTTATAAAGGGCATGTTGTTGAGCTTGTGGTTGATTGAAGAATTTCATGAGTACTAGTTAAAATGACAGTGCAAAAAAAGCAAGAATGAAAGTATTTGTAAGGGGGAGTTTTTTGATATTTTACTTGGAGGTTAGCTACATTACAGGTCTGCCTTGTGGGTTAAATTATTCTGAAGGCTGTAACTTTCCTGTCACAAGGAGACTGCGTACAAAATGACAGATTTGAAACAAAAATATAAATTTTATAGCTGTTAAAATTATTTACTGAAGGAGCTAAACTCTACAGCTAGTCAAATATTTTCAGATTGTCTTGTTTTAATGTTTGCGTTTAGAAATAAAAGGAGGAACTTGGTATTTGTTGGTGTGATGGGTACCTCCTCTTCTTTCTCTAGGAAGATATAATTGTTGACAAGTTAGTGATTCTCGTTTTCCGTGACTTATATCAAAATACAATCTGTGTTCAGAAAGATGGACTGAAACAGAGATGTCATTGGTTTTCCAGAATGCCATGGCTTGAGGAATGGTGAACCTTCAGAGCATAATTATTTTATTAGGGAAATGTGACTGATTTTCTTCCATGCTGTATTGCACCAACTGTAACTAACTGATGTGTACTCTTAATTGTCTTGAAGTAATGTTCCTTAGCAATAGAAGAGCTTTTATTCACTATGCTCATGCTAGGAAGTGTAGGCATCCTCGGTGTTCAACCTCTTTATAGTCTTTCTCAACAGTGCTACTGTAGAGCTACCGGAATGAGGCTGCTTCGTGTGATTATGCAGACTGAGTTGTTCCTCTTGTGGCTTGTCCAAAGTTGATAAAGGTGTACTACAGTTCTTGATTGCAAGATGTAGAACAGAATGGGATGAGAGCAGTTCGTACTTTTACGGAGTCTTTGGGCGTATGTTCTTTTAAGGTTTTTCTACTATACCTTGAATGCTTCAGTTTCTTTAAAAATCTCTGTATGGAAGGAAGCAAGATGTCAGCTGCTTTCATCTCAGTTAAACTACTGCATTTAAATTTTGGAGGAAATTCTGTAGTAGGAATTTCGTGGATTAAGGACGGCACAGAAGACTTTGTGATAGTCTCTGGCAGAATGACTTTTTAACTATACCTAATTTTTATGTACGTGCTCTGTAGTGATAAAGTGATAAAGTGTAAAATCTGAAAATATCAGTATGCTTCCTTTCAAAGGGAGTTTGGGTGGTGTTTATCAAATGATAAATGATGATACTCTGGAGAATATTGCTCCAGATCCTTAAGAAGGCTCTTGAACTGTATTGTAATGCCTCTCATGCTGAACTGTGGAGGAAATAGAAGCAGAAAGAGCTGAAATTCTACGTCAGCCTAATGGTGCTTTTAGTATTTCTAGCAAGGGAGGTCCTGGCCAAGACTAGTTTTTCTTGATCTGTGGGAGATGGGAAGATTTTATTTGAAGGAATTATTTCAAGGTTGCTTATAGATGTGTAACAAGATCCTAACAAATATGTGACCGATGGACGGACTATCCTAGTTCGCTTTGTGGCCTGTCTTACATGAAATAAATTGTAACCAAATCTAGTTTAAATATTGGATGCAGGTATTTAAATGTGAAATACCTGCCTTGCTGTGAGCAAGGTGGAGCTGTGAAGAGCTCAGCAGCAACTGCTTAGGGCCACTGCTCAGCTTCAGTTACTCCAAGGACATTGTTAGTGTAGTGTTAGCCTTCAAATACTTTTATTCCCATTGTATATATTCATCTTAACTCTAGTTATTCTGAGTCAAGTGTGCCTCCTACTGTTGTCATTAGCACATCTCTTAAGTTGAGTGAAGTAGTAGTTAGGGTTACTGCTTTAATAGCCTTTAAGTAGGTAGAAGTTGGCAACAGTGGCTGCTGCCACTGTTTTCTATTTTAATTTAAAATAACTCTTCCTGTACATTCGTGTTACTGTTTAGTCTTTTTAAATTACATTTCTGAGCAGTGAGTCTTTTATCACCTCTGTACAATTCAGGTAACATTGTAGCTACAATGTGATGCCTTTTCCTGTTGCAAAGTAATGCTCTTATGCCAAAGGTAGCAAGAATTGACCATAAAGGCCAAATCTTAGGGGTAACGTGTCATCCTCTGAGTGTCTGTTTCAGTTTGAGTTGGTTTTAAATCAAGACTATCAATTAACTTCTGTTTTACAGAACAATACAGGGTGGTGCAGTCACTTGCTGGACTGCAAGACTTGTGTCTCGAATTATTGCTCTGGGTTCTGTCATTCAAATTAGTAACTTTTCAAATATGAAAGTGTGGTTGATGATATGGAGGGTAAATTGGGCTCTTTTTTTTTGAACTGTGTATTTGTCAGACATTTGAAGACATCTTCTTTCATTTGGATAGTGTCTTCTCTTAAAGGAAGCATGATTTAGAAACTTATTAGATATTTACGCAAGTTGAAAATGCATTCCTGGTAAACTATGTGCATTGGAGAGCTGCACTGCTTGTCTGGTATGTGCTGTATCACTCCTGTCCTTTCTGTTTATTTGACAGAAAGGGTAGGTTGGTCAGTTAACAGTTCATGAATGCATCTTCTTGCTGATATGTCACTTTGTCATTCTTAGTCTAGCCTCAGTGCAGTGTTAGTCGGGTTACTGTGCTTAACATGTGAGCTGCTGAAGGGGAAAAAGAGGTTGAGGGCTGTCCCTAAGCCAGATAGAACTTCTGGGGGTAAGAAATGAGTTCAAGAGGTGAAAGTGTTGCAAGGAAAGTATGTTGTACTCCTTACTACTTTGAGGTGAAGCTGAATGTGAATTTGGTTACCTTTAGTTATAAATCTTGTGAGTAATAAACTAGTGTAGGTTATACGTATGCAATTCTGTTGCAGACTGTTAACTATAGACTAAATGTAGTGTACAAATACTCCAACTTACAAATGGATTTTTCTTTACATAGGCAGTAGCAATGGAAACCCAGTTGAGAACAAATGTAATGCTATAACCAAATGTGAGCCATGAGATTCTGTAGTGTGCTCTGGTAAAAATAATGCAATTGGCTGTTACTTTATTACAGGAAGTAGTGAGGTGCTAAATAATATTTCCATATGTCAGAATTTTTTTGACTGTAACAATGTATAGAAGTTAGTTTGAAACCCACAATACAGGAAGTTGCTTGGATATGATGTATATCTTCACTTTTAGTGATGCTTCAGATTTAACTGTATCTGGCTTTATCTCTTAGACTTAAAGCTTAATATTTAATGATTTTTAGGTCAGCAGACAACAATGGAATGCAGTTTCTATACTCTGGAGTATAGACTCCACTGCAGGCTCACCATGATAAGTATCAGCTTACTGAAGTCAAAGCATAATTCTTAAAAATCTCTTTGCTTTCTGGACTGGCTGAGCTGGGAATGTTTCAGAAGCTGCATATTCAAGCCTGACAACCAAAAAAGGTCTTGTAACACATAACTGTGGCATTCTGTAGTCTCTTTTTTTTTTTTTTTTTTTAAAGCTGGTTGCCTATTGCTCACTAGGAGGCCTGACTGCAAAGATGCTCACTCTGATACACAATCACATAGCTACATTAAAGAAAAATGGAAAACCAGATCAAACCCTTTGTGCAGTGAGAGGAAGCTGAGGAGTGCGGACCTGGAATTCATCTGTTAAGTGGTATTGAAAAATGATTACATTCCTGGAGGAATAATCAACATCCTGAAACAAGTATGCATTCTTTGAAAGCTCTAACTGTGGTTTAATTCTGAATATTTTTAAATATATTTTATAAACCTTCTACTGAACAGATCAAGCTGAAGTCTAATCCAGTATGGTGACTCCCATGCCAACCCTGTACTTCACACCAGTGTTTAAAATAACTCTACTAGTCAGGGAGCATAACTATATGTGGCCACAGCCACTGTAACAGCAGCGTGCCTCCTGCTCGTGATCGCTTCTGGGTCAGGTGCATAATTGTCACAAATGTGGATTAATAAAGGTATGTGACAATCTCTGAACATCATTCTGTCCTTATTAGCCCTTTTTCTATTCTCAGCTCTACAAATTCCAAAATACTGAAAGCAAAAAGCTGTAAAACTGTAAATGTATAATTGGTTTATAACACTTTCAGGTTACACTGGATTTCTAAGAGTCTTCAAGTATTCACATGTAGGGAGCTTGAAATTTTGTGCAGTAAAGTCTAAATTTTCTGTTGGTTTTCCATTTACTAGGTTAGAACAAGTTACTGGTACTTACTGGCTTCATATCTCTGATGTGAAAATTTCTTCTTTGGCTAAAGAATGAAACCCAGCTATATTCTCGAGTGTTTGTGCTGTAATTGATACAATTGACAACTTGATAAATGACATGGGAAAGGAGCCAGACTAATTACCTGCAGAAGTATAAACAGTGGTCAGACACCCTCAGACTTTGCAAAGGTGACCCTGAAAGAGAGAAGGGAGCTTTAAAGTACATTCTGGAGCTGCAGCTGTTGGGAGACCTCTACTTAAGAAAATAATCTTACCTCAAAGGGATATCGCTTTTGGAGATGGCTGTGGTTCAATTTGTAACTGGCTGGTTGCGAGGCAATAAATATAATCGGATAAGTACATTCTGAAAATGCAGCGTTTCTTATGGAAATAAACAGGTTCTTATTGTCAGTTTGGGTGGGTTTGAGAGCTGCAGAATTAAATCTCTTAAATGAGATTTGTTTGGGGCTGTTGTGGTTTAAAATAAAAACGCTTAGCTTCATAACTAAACTTTTGAGGGCTAAGGGAAAGTATTAGGACTATAATCTTTCTTTGAAAGGGGGGAAAAAAAACCCCAAACATCTGATGAAACTCCCTGGAGACATCCTGTGCAGAGTCCTTTGAGAGCTGTCTAACAGAGTAATAAATAAAACAAGCAGTAATAGATCTGTGGTAGTCTCCATGGATCGCGCGCATGGTGCAGTGTAGATTCAGTACCTTTTGGTTAGCAACATTCCTATGGGCCACGTGTTTTTTTTTCCTATCTTCTTGTTGGTTTTGTTTCATACCAGCAGCTTGTTAAACAGCACAGCTCTGACTGTCACCTAGGTTCTCCATACTGCATGTGACAAAGTTTGTGCTAAGCAGCAGCAGCCGTGATGCTTCCTGTCATGCATCTGTTCAGAAACTCTCACTTCCTGTAAAGATTAGCAACCTTTTTTCTTTTGAGATCACTAATTTGTTCTTCCAAACCATGGCTGAATTGAAGTAAGTTGAGTATTTTTCGGTTTCAGTCTTTAAGTTCACATATTCAAGCTTGTCTTAGTCTTGAGAGTTATTAACTTATGAAAAATGGAAATGCAGACATAATGGCTGTAACATTTGGACTATAAGAAAAAGAATAAATATCATGCAAGTTTGCAGTGCTTCTGCAGCAGGCCATAAGACTTTCTCTTGGCAGAGCATATGTGTGTGGTGTTTTTTTTTTTTTTTAAATAGCAGATGGTAGAAAGTTACGGTTTTCAACACTTCAAACTTTAGATAATGATTTCATGGTTTTAACTTGATCATGATGTGTGTAGACCATGTCTGGGAAAAGAGCCTTCCAGTATATTTGAAACAATTCCTATTCTAAATAGCTGGATTTGTAGTGCTGCTTGAAAATCAATTTCTTGGAGTAGTTGAAGGCTTTTATCTAACATGAGCCATATGAAAATCCTTTCAAATATGGTGTTAAAATTCACATCCTAACAAAAAGACTCCTTACACCAGCTTCATAAATATTTTTGTGGAAGCTGCTTACAGTCCCCAGGATTTTCTTCTAGCTGATTTTGAGAATGGTTCAGGCCATGCACTGAAACTTAAACAGTGTTTGAATGTCTCTGGTCAAGATACTACAGATACCGTTCTTTCTACCTTACTTCCAACTTCCTCAGCACATTTAGCATTTGTCATACCATTACTTCACAGTGTTTGGGTTTGGTTGCCTTCATTATTCCCCTTGGGAGAGCAAGGGGAAGTGAAGAGGTGACTAGTATTGAATCTGTGGCTCACTTGAGATCATCCTTGAGAAAGGGAGCTTGCTCGTCTTACGGGCACAGGCTGCAGAAGACTCCTTAAATCCATGCAGCAAAGGATAAACTTTGTTAGTGATGTTCCATGCTGTGTAATGCTATCCTCTTAACCCAAAAGGAGATCCTTGCAATAAAGTCTTCACAGATGTTGCCAAGTCTTCTTTTTTCTAATAAGCCAGAGTAAAATAACTGGGATGGAATACATTGACCAGAAGAATTCAGATTTTGTTCTCAGACATAATCTGAACTTTTCACCTGGTGATGACAGGTGCATTGCACGTACCCAGATTATTCTAAAGCACTTCCAGATTTGCCAGGGTAACTCCTAGTAGTGCTGTATGTTACTTTGCATGGCTCACAAGCAACTTAACATGCTCTTAGTTTATTTTTCAGCGAAGGAAACTGTAGCCTGCCAAAAAATAGACTTGTGTCAGTATTTTTTTGCCATCCAGAAGCTGCTCAAGTATTAATATCTACATAAAGCAGCAAGCAATTTTTACAAGGATAACACATTCTAAATCACTCAGGGGGGCAAACTTACCAAGCTTGGATTTATCATTTTAGGTATAAGCAGAATCTTTGGGATTGCTACCAGCATTTTTAGTTCAGAAATCCTACAAAAAGTGTGTTTTTACTTGATGGCCATCTATCTTGTAACTAAAATATGTATGAGCTTTTAAGTGACAGTGGAACTAATGCTTTGCCCAGGGCTTTGTGTTTTAATATAGGGGATGCCATTTCTTTTTGTACTCGGCATGCCTAGGAATATGATCCTGAAATCATCTGGTTCATGTATTGGTAATAGTCTGGGCAGCAATTCTCTGGAGTATCTGTTCTCAGGACAGGATCACTATGGTGCTTTTTAAGTCTTCTAATTTAATGAGTGGTTAGTAGGACTCCTTTTAGCGTGTTACAGTAAGATTAAAACAAAAGAGGAAGCTTTGGTAACTCTGACTTGTGATGTGGATGTTATATTTTAAGTCATGGTTCAGAATGGTTCAGATCCTATCACCTCTGTTACTAAAGCAGTCATTGATAGAAATTTCCAGTAGCTATCCATGGAACAGCTATTTTTCTGCTTTAGGAGAGCAGATGATGTGGAAAATAAGCTTTATTATATCCCTTATATGAGGGAGAAGCTTTGTTGTTTCTGTTTAGCTGTTCTGGATCCTCTTTTTCATCTTGGATAGTTTCAGCCATTCCTAATTTCATTGCATCAGTAGTTGAAGATAATGGGTTCTGATAGCAGGTTTGGGCTTAGCAACAGAAAGCAAAAAGCTACAAATGGAAAAACTCATTATAAGTGGTTGAGAGTTTATTACCACCATTTAAAAGAACTTGCAAAGAGTAGGAATACTAATCTCTTACCAGTTGGGGTAAATTTGAAACAACTATGTAGGAATGTTGAGCTAAATGGAAGATAGTACAAAGCTGATACCAACAATTACGCACCTTTTATCTGGTTTTGGCCAGTTAATATAGTCTCATGATAGTTTAAGACTATCCAACTGATGGTCTTACCCAGTTTTCCCTGGACACTTTCTTCTGTTAAAGTAACCCTGTGACTTGTTTCTGCTTTGCTGACTGTTGCTAGCAAGTTTATGACCCCAATCTGAATGTATTTTGACTGCTTCTATCCTGGCAAAGACTAATGACATACAAACAATAACCCACAAATATTGCTATTAAAAGCTTCAGCAGTCCAGGCTGATTATCTTAAGGATCTGCAAATCTGTGTACACTTATGTAATATGCATCTGTTAATGGCAATTTCTGAACTGTTAGCAGGTTTTGTCTAAATATTGCACAATGTTACCATGTCTGTTTTCAAATCTGCTTCTTTAAGGGAGACTTTTATTTTTACTGATATTTTCCAACATAAAACTATTTTTGGTTTGTCTCTTTCTTTATTCTGCTGCTTATGGTATGCTTTCATTTGGGAAATGTAAGTTGTATATCTATATAAAAATGCAAGATGCTAACATAGTGTGCTCTGTTTTGCTATAGCTGATTTGGACTCGGAGCCTATGAGCCCTCCCTAAAGAAAAATGATGATTAGTGAGACTAAACTAGAATTGGAGAGTTCTTGAGAAGCAGTCCATTCAGACCAGTAGCCTGCAGTAAGAAATACTGTCTGAAAAGTGATTGAATTTTTTTTTTTTTTATTTTGCCCTCTCTGGATGTAGACAAGTAGAGATTGACAGTATGTAGAATGACTTTTGAGGGCATGGGTTTTATTTGCATTTATTGTGGTTTGGGGCTTAGTGAGTTGTTAGGTTTACCAGGAACAATGTGCTGAAAATTAAGAAACTGCAGAAATGTCTGATACAAAAATAAGACTTTTCAGGTTAGTTTTAGAATGTTTTTTCTGTGGTTTTCTCTGCTTCCTTTGCATGCAGCTTGAGCTTATTTCCGCAGACGAGTGGCTCAGAAGCAGAATACATTTCAGGTTGTACGTGGGAGGAAAAAAAATTACACAGGGCACTTGAATTTGACTTTTTTGTTTTTACCTCATGATGGCAACTGTGAGCCTGGTCAGATGATGGTATGATTTCTTTTGCTGATCTGACAAGCCTGAGCATATCTGAGAGGTCTCCTATGGCCTTCCTTTGGTTTTGTAGACTACCTGCTCAAATGTTCAATGCTTTTCAGTGGTTGTGGCAACAACAACAACAACAAAATTGTGAGAAATCCAAGGAGGAACAACAGGGAATTTTGACCTCTCAAGTTGTAGTCATCTTGTATTTGCAGAAAGTGGAAAGATTCCAGGGAATTCTAGTTCAAGTTGCATTTGTGCTTGAACTAAGTTTCATGTACAGAACAAGTAAGTAGTTAACATCCTATTGTTTAGTGACTGCGTTTTTTTCTTTCCGTGTAGGAGAGCAAATCTTTCCAGTTGCTTTTGATTGTAATGCAGCCATTTAAGAATGGACCTATAGTTTGTAATTTGTCCCTTCTATCTGGGTGTTAGTAATGGAAACAATCTTGTCCAAATTATTTTCTTTATTTATTCAGGTAGTATGCCAATAAAGCAAAACTGGCTGCAGTCAGGTGACTAATATAGCTTAATATAATATACTGTTCACTTCCTTTTTTGCTTTTTTGACAGACTGGTGATTTTTCTTATAGTTAGTGTCCCTAGAGTTTTCAAGGTGTTTGCATAGATGTATCAAATGGCATATAGGGCTTGTGGTGGAACTGTGTATGTATGGAGAAGGTAAAAAAAAAACAACAACAAACAAACCCAAAAAACCCTGTAACAGTAATACAGCACAAATTACAGTGTATCAGTGCAACTGAATGTGACTAAATGTATATAGCAGCACTTCAAATAGGAAATTAGACAAGTTGTCTTGTCTATGTCTGGGGACTAGGGTTAAAAAAGTTTGCCTTCCTTGCATCCAGTATGAAATCTTCTCAAATTTGGGTGAATCCCAGAAAACTAAGCAGAATTGAAGTTTGATTTTATTGGTGTTGGAGACTTAGATCTGTCATTACTGTTGACTTCAGTGGTTTCTTATAAGGAACTTTGAGAGTTGAATAGGCATTTACAAGAGAAAGGTGTGGAATAGCAAAAAACCCTGTTTCTTAGGATGTACACGACATGAATTTTAAAGTTTTAGGACCAGGCAAGTTTAAACAATGAGTTGGTTCTGAAAATTCCCATTGCTATGAATGGCTGGTTCATGAAAGTATCATCATTAATATAAAACTTATACTAAATTTTGTGAATTTCTTCGCTGCTTTTTTGCCAAAATACCTCCCTTTGTATTCTTAGTTTAGTGGTATCTTATTGAATAAGCTACCTACTGTTGACATACCTCAGTTTCTCAGGTTTTTACAGTCTTGTTGATTAAATATTTGTGTAACTTACACAAACATGTAAAGTCATTTACGCATGTATTTGGACTTTGAGCTATATAAGGGCAGCAGCCAGTAATGATGAACATTTTGTTGCTATTTGCTGTGGGTCTTTTAGTATTTTGTAATGGATTGTGAACCTCAACATTTCATCTTGAAGGTAAAACTTTGTGTTTGAAAGAGGTTTTTTTGAAACAGAGACACAATACTAGGTTTATGGTGGGACTCGATGATCTTAAAGGTCTTCTCCGACCTAAATGATTCCATGATTCTATGATCTATCCCAAATCACCATCTGTGGCCTAGTTAGTGGTAGATGACTACCTGTTCCAGAAGGCTTTCTGGATCTGTTTTCTAAGATACATAGATGAAGAGCTCTGAAGTGTTGAGTTGAACAAGAGTGAGAGAAACTTTGCAGATAATTGCTGCCCCAAATGTAGAGATGTTGGGAAAACTCCTAATGTACATATACTATAAATAGTTTCTGCTTGATAAACCCATAGTGTAAAATCCCATTATTCCTTGGCATCTGGGAAGAAGCATCCTTAGATTCTAAACCATGTAAGTGGTAGGGTTTTGAATTTGAGATTGCTGATAAACGGATTCAGAAGAATCTGCAAGAACTCTGGTGGTCTTTTCTTTTCACATGAAAACTAACACTAGTGCAAACAGTAATTATCTCAAATGGTGAAGCAAATAAATGATTCAGTATTGTCAAGAAAGCTTAAGTAGCTTTAGATTAGGTTGGGCTAACCAAAGGAAGTATGCCAGGATCAGCTGCGCTAAAGCAGCTAGCTGTACTTTTAACATCAGCAAAATAATTCCCACAATTCTTCTGTGGTAGCCTCTGTTATTTACTATTGCTGCAAATTGCTGGTTGGTTTTCTGAACTGTTTAACTGAAGGTTTGCTTCACTACAGTTAATCAGCAGTTTGACCTCTGTCAGAAACAGTTGTGGCTTCTAATGTGGCAGTTTATAAGATGATACTGAATTTCTAAAGTATTGTGTTGTGCGATTTTTACTGTTGTATCACATCCAAGAGTAGATGTTGCTCAACTTCTGATCTTGATAACTTTTTGCAACAAACCACGTGGTTTGGGTAAACTTGTAAAATTTGATGGAGCACAACTATTTTAAAATCAATGATAAATACCAGGTAATGACTCAACCAATATGCATGTTAACTAGTTTGGTGTGGATGAGTGCAGTTAAAAAGCAACAGGCTGTAAGCATAATGATGTTTTAAGTATATTTTGTCACTTAAGAGGAGTATGAAATCTGAGGAAGTTGGCACGGGAATTTAGAATGGAAAGAATGAGTTGGTTGACGATGTAAAAAACTATTTTCCACTTTCCCTTTGACTTCTGTCCTTATCTTCTCTGGCAATAATATGCAGGGAAATGGTATCTTTTGTTTTTCTTGTTCCTGTGTGGGAATGGTAATTGTTCTTGCTTTTTACCTGTTCAGGAAGTATTTTTACCCCCACCCCCCAAACACTGTAATAGTCATTGCCAATGTTGCTTTTTAGCTTTATTTTCTAACTTTGGTCTTCCTGAATCCTCGTGTGGTCCCTGTATGAGACACCTGGCAAAACAAGGATTCTACCCCCTGCCCCTTTTCCCTCTGTAATGAAGTAGATTTTATATCTATGTCTGTGTTTGGCTACCCTATGTAAAAGAATAAGGAGTCTGGTTAAAACCTGCATCTAAATTTTGACTCCCGGAGCTGCCACTGTCCAAAGTTAGATTTTTCCAGCTGGTAAATCAATCTTATCCATGGAAATGTGCTTACAGTTCTCTTGGGAATTTGTCTTATACTCTTGCCTTCCCCCTTCTCAAGCCAAATCTCTTTCCAGGAAGGGAAAAATATCCATGGACTAGATTGAGCTTCAGCTGAGCAGGGTGTCTCATTGCAGATATATTTTCTGCTGCTTCTCAAATGACCAAAACATAAGTGACAGCTGAGTTGTCTGTTTGTGTCGTGGGGTCAAGGGCAGTCCAACTCAGCAGTTTCCTTTTCCTCTTCCCTGAGTTTTGTTTGGAAGCAGTAATGATTTGCCATTCTATGTAGTCATCCTCTTGTCATGAAGACCAGATGGAAATACGTCAGTTGTTTCATGTATAAATACTCAGTCCAACAGCTGTGAGTTTATCCGGAGTCACCGGGATCACAAGTTGGTGACCAAACTGTTAGTTTCAAGGGCTGTAAGCATTATTGTAACTTGAAATAAAGCTGTACTCTGAAACTGTTAGAAACAGTTGTAGACTCATTGAAAGAAGAAGAAATGAAGTTGAACCACTTAGATGCAAATTCCTTTTTCAGGTGAAGTTATAATTCTTTTTCTAGAGTGTTACAGAAGTCCTCTTATACGGATGATAATGTTTCAGCCACTGATAGGGGATTTCAATGATTCTGTTCCTAAAGGAGCTAAAAGGATTGCTCTGAAATCTTCTATTTGTTGCCTTTCCTTTTGTAGTTTTATTAGATAAGAACACTTATCCAGACTTCTGGCCATTTGTTAATCCTCAGTCTATGTTTCACTATGGATTTCTAGAAAAAAAGCTGAGATACCTGATGTGATCCTAGCTAACAATGAATCAGGTGTAATGAGATTCATAATAAATCTACTTGACACTGATAATTAAGGAGGTTAACTTGACTTTGCAGGTTGTGGAGGGTTTTTTGCTGCCATCCATGTGCAAATGAGTCTTGATTTATTCCAGTAATATTGAGAAGGCGGGGGTAGAAGTCTGCAAATGACCACTAGTTATTTGGTTGCAAAATGCAATGTGTTGCATGGACTGCTGAGCATAATGTGAAACAAAGTGCCATAAAAAAACCTGAGTGCCAAGTACATGACTGAAGAAAACACTTTAATGGGGGAATGGACATGATCATTAAAATAGTTTCTCTGCAGAAAACTAATGTAAAGTGAGGTTCTGGTTATTGACTAGTGAAGACTGCAGTGTATGGGAGTAAGACTGAATTAGAAATAAAAAATTCGCAATAACTACAGACTTGTGCTAAAACTCCCCCCCCCCTCAAAAAAAACACAACCCAATAAAAACAACCCAGGGAACCTAGCCATGTTTTAGTTGAAGCACCAGCTTCTCAAACCTTGAGAGGAGTTCTGCTTGTTGCTGTGAAAAGCTTTCTAGTTCAAAGGGGGACTTAACATATACCTTTCTACAATGGAACAATAAGTGTGATTGACCACACTGTTCGCACCTACTATCTGCAGGCCTCAAAAAAAACCCCACAAACCACCTCCCACTGTCCTCCTCTAAGACGTTGTCTAGTTAAGTTGCTTTGTCTGCATAGCTCTCACTTTTGTTTCCAGGTACCTTGTGTTTCAGAAATGCTTTTCTTCTGGCTTGTAGAACTCACTAATGCAGTGCTTGTGTGATAGAAGCCCTTGCAGGCAATGTGAAACAGGTGATTTGCAGCTCTATGGGTTTGTTGGGGAGTCTAGTGGGAGTTAGGAAGGCTGAAGCTGTTCTGGAGTCCTTTAATGAGGATTTTGTGTCCATTGAATTATGTGAATCCTCCAGTGAAAACTTCTGTTATGTTTGAATCCACATTTTTGGTCTAGATGACACATGCTCTCAGTTCCCTTTTCATTGATGTATTGATGGTGTTTATGGATATATATTGTTTAAAAAACAGTCTGCAGTTTCCTTGCTTCAGAATCATGACGGAGTTAAATTTTCTCTGTCTGGGATAGGTCATATTCTGATAAATGTTGCTGTTTTTTCAGCTATGTATCAGCGTGTAGTCTCTTGTTTTGGTGTCAAAGCACTAGGAATTCTTTCATCTGGGACCTCATCTGAATGGCCATTTTCTAGTTTCGTGTCAGGTTTACAGTTTGAGGGTCTTGGAGTCATCAGCGTGTGCTCTTGAAAATAGCAAGCATAGCTGTTAGCCTGGCTGTCTTTTGTGGGTTTTGAACAGTCTCTTAGATGTGGTAGGATAGCAAAATATCTTGAGCCTTGAATGACGACTGCTGTCAAGCAGAGATCAAGGGTCGTGATGCTATGCGCTTTATTGCATCTTGGGACACATTCATCAAAGATAAGAGGGGTCGACTGTCTTACTGGGGAAACTGAGCTGAATTAATTTGCCTTTTTATCAGTTTAGTTTCACTTTTTTGTAAGCATCTCTGGCTATTGCGTTGTTTGGTTTTTAGTTCTTCCTGAATGGCGAAGTACAGAGGCTATTCGTGTCTAGCCACATGCCCGCGTTACCCCAGAGTATCCGATAGGACTATGGCTGGTGATGGTATAAATTGGAGACTCCAAATGATATCATGTGGCTTGTTTTTCTTTTTCCCTATTCCTGTTGAAATACTTGCCATGATTTTTGTTTTCTCCAGTGTTCCTACATGATTCCTGCTGTAGCATCTATGGGAAAAAAGTTTGGATGAGGAGTCTTGGTTTCATCTCTCTTGTATCTTGGTTTCTCATTCAATGTCTGACCAGCACTAGTGATAGTGTATAAGCTAACTGTAGGGACCCAACTGGTTATTCCATGACAAGTATGCCACTTTCCCTGAAAGAAGTGGTGCAGAGGAAACTTAAGGACAGAAGGCAGCTTACCAGTAGACTTGAGTGGCACTGCAGCTACTTTCCATAGTTGTTACTGATGTGGGGCAATACTAGGTTATTGTACCCTATAGTTTGTGGATTTCAAGTGTGGGTGTCTTTGGATCCTGAGGGTCAAGGAGATGATGTGTATTGTCTAGTCTCCTCTCTTGCTGTTTCCTCTTACCTTCTAAGAAGTGAACTTACCCACTGGATTAGTTGTGGATCTAATTTGAATACTGCAGCTGTGGAGCTTTGGACAGAAAACACCTTCTAGAGTTACTAAACAGTAGTTCAAAGGATGAGCATCATGTGTTTGTTTGGAGCATTGTGGTTTAGAAAACACAACCTGTAGAGCATTAAGAGTTTTCTGATTTTATTCAGAAAAGGATCTGCAAATGGAGCAATAGTTGCTGTTAGTTCTTTTCAGTAACTGTTCTAAAAGCATTAGAGGAGTATGCTCTCGTGCTCAGTAACTAAAAATCCAAGCATTATAGTAGCTGTGAGTCGAAGTTGTTTTGAGGAGTTCTTCGGATGTAGTGACGTGAAGAGACATCTTGCTTTTGTGGCCCCTCTGGGCATTGTTGGCAAAAATCCTACCACAACAATTTAATGTTTGAATGTTCAGTGCAAGAATTGGTGACAATACCTGAAATGATGGTTAAAATTATTTTTAAGCTGTATATAACTTAATTTTTTTTGCATTACCACCCATCAGTTGGCATAATGTGCAAGTTGATACCTATTTTGCTTCTTCTGAAAGTATGAAAATTCGCATATTTGTCTTTTATATTCATGATGGGCTGGATTCCTTCAGTAGACCTGCTGGCATTAATCTAAGGGACAACATGTATCTCTTTCAGCTGAGCTCTATCCCTATCAGTCACTGGAAATACTCTTGAAATAAACTGTGTCTAATGCCATAAAACTTTTGGTTTTAACCTAGACTGTAGTGAAATGAAAAGAGTCTCTGTCTGAGAGCCCAGAATTGAGAAATCAGTTGTATACATTGTTCTAATACTCAAAGTTAGTGCAGTGTGGGTGAGGGAAGTGCTTAATGTGAATGTCAATTCCTCTTCATAGCGTGAATACAGTTCACTCATCCTGTGTTAGGAAGCTACTTACTGAACTCAGTTACTGCACTTCTTGGAGTGCACAATCAATCAAGAAAATCGAGAAGTCAGCTCTATAGCATAAGTATGTAACTTTCCTGGAGTTTGGATCTGTAATGGTCTGTAATATTGCAAGTTGTCTTTGAAAAATGTGTTGGTAATTCTCTATGTTTTTATAGTGGTCATCTACTTTAAAATTCTTTACCAGGACGCGTGGTACTAATACATTAGGTAGCACCACTTAAGTTTGATTCCTGTCATGAGATCCTGCTTTCAGTTGCCCAACTGGTGTATACCTTAACCACCTGGACAGCAAGTTTTTAAACCAAGTGTCTGTCTTAAGCTTAATTGTTTCAGAAGCTTCAGCTGAGATGGTGCAGATGCTTCAGAGAAAAGTGCTTGCTTTGTTGCATCCATTGGTGCCTTAAGCTTTTGTACTTCAGAGTTGTGAAACAGGGACCTAAAAGCAGTGTTGACACAGGTGGGTTGTCTTTACAGTGAGGAAGTATTTCCAAGGAAATAGTTTTCAGGTAATAAAGCTTTAAAATAGGGGATATTTTCTAAATCAGACTTACTTGGAAACGGCATCTTTTCTTAAACTCTAAAGACTTGATCCATGTTCTAGCCTGCTAGTAGTCCATTTTGGCATCTATATGATGCCATATGAAGGAGTTTGTTCAACTTACATTTGTAAAACATAAAGCCACCAGGCTTTGTGTGATTACTTTATACAGCATATGCAAGTCAAACCCTCAAGATGGGAAATGCAAGATAGAAGGCTGTACAGTATAATTCAGTTCCCTTGTTTGTGTTGCAACTGTTTAAGCTAGTAAAGTTTAATATCCTCAGAAATGACTTGCTTCATCAGAACAGAAGTTTCTCTGGAGCAATAGGAATTGAAGGTTTCAACTAGAAAATCTTTTGTGAAACAGCAGCCTCTACTTTGCAGAAGCAGCAGACTTTGCAGCTGTTAACCTCAGCATTGAAATGATGGAAACCTAGCTTTGGTTCTGGTATGTTGTAGCTAGTCTGATGCAACCATCTATGAAAATATACTGCTTAAATGGCTTTAATTGTAGTAAATTTGAATTTTGAAAAGTGAATTTTTAAATTATTTTAAAAGCAAATGCCCTTGTCAAAATCTGCTTTCCCACAAGCCTACAGGGAAAATTCATATGGATAGAATGGAATACATATTTACTAGAGTTGGCAAATGTATTTATCCTTTTCTGTCTAATGCATTTTAAAATAGGAGTTTGTATGTTTACAGTTTGGCCTTTTTTAAATACCTTTTGGATTTTTCACATCAAACTGGACTCTTGATATTCGAGGTTTAAGTGTAATAGGGCTACCAGCAAGCACTGTTGCTATGTAGACTGCAGAGTTAGAGAAATGTTTGTGGTTTTTTTTTAGTGATAGTAGTCATGATTGGGCAGAGGGAGGGGAAAAATAAAAGTCCAAAGACATGTATATAAATGAAACAAATGCAAAAAATCTAAACAGCCTAAACATAGCTACAATCAGAATAGTACTTGACTATTAGTTTTGTTACAGTGTTTAGTATCTAGCAAATTGTATGGGAATTCCTTTTTAATTAGCTCAGAGCCAGATCTGTGCTATGTCTAATGTTGTTTGCCCCTCCTGGGAAGTGGAAACTTGCAAGTGCTTTGAAAGGAAGGGTTGGCAGGAGTTTGTAATAGGAAAAGGCAGTTATCATAGAAGGGTTTGGGTTGGAAGGGACCTTAAAGATCAGCTAGTTCCAACCCCCCTGCCATGGGCAGGGACGCCCTCTACTAGCCCTTGGATTACGTGACATTGTTCTGTCCATTTTTTAAAATGAAATACTGGCTACTTGCAGTCATAGTCTCTTCTATGGTCTTCAGATTTCACCATGTTCTTATCCCATTCCGCTGTCTGTCTTTGGAAAGAACACGAATTTTGGAGAAAAGTGTCCTGTTTCTACAAAGCTGATCACTGCCAATAGACCTCTTATGAGGTCCTTATTTAGATGCAATTGTACGGAAGTCAGTTGAGATAAGAAGAGTTCATAGTGGCACAGATTTTGGTTTCTACCTTACAGCCTTATATGTGTGACTAATTCTGAAATAGTCGTTTGGACTGAGTCAGCAATTTAGTATGTTGCAAGTGCTCAAGGTATCTCTGTTTGGTTTGTATTGAGCTTTAATTTGCTCTGCAGATGGAGCGCCAGGCAGATAGGTTATATGAACCTTCAACAGGAAGTGACTAGGTATGGACCAGGTCTATCTGAAAAAGTATGCTTTGAAGTAGCAAATTACAAGAAGGTTTCTGTGAGATTCAACATGTGTTTGAAGCATAGGAACGATTAAAATAGCATCAAAAGGCTAGCAGTCTCTGTAGCCAAAAGTGCTCAGGGCAAGAGCAAGTATGGCAGGGGAGAAAAACTGCAGTTCTTTGTTTGCAATGCAGTCTGGATTTTATTACTTGCAAAGTGAAATCACAAGGGGAAATGTCTGGTTTTGATGGGCAGATATGTTGCAACTTACTCTGAATAAGCCTGTTCGTAAATTTTTTTTTTAGCCTGCTAACAGCTTTGAAGATAGGATTGTAACTCTGAGACTGATTCATCTGTCCAGCTCCTGCTTATTGGACAGCCTGTTGGTCTTGTCCCTTTTTTACAATTGTAGGCTGTTAAGTATTGATGCTGGTGCAGTTAATCATAAATTTTGAGTTTTAAAACTTGCTACTCTGTACTCTTATTACTGGCTACTGAAGCCTATTTCCAATATTTTAGAGGTGCTGCAGCAGCAGGTGCTTATACTTGGCCCTCATTTTTATAAACAATCAGAAAATGAGGAGTGGATAAAGTACTTCTCTTCTTCCTTCTCTGCCTCTATTGTGATAATTCAGTTTTGTGTCTTAAACTAAGAAACTTGAAGTTATAACCACAAAACCCTGTGGCAGTAACAAGAAAACTGTCTTAAGAATTTTCTCATGTTTTGAGGATTTACAATTATCTAATGACACTTCCACCTTTTGATGCAGCAGAGGTCTCAGAAATGGACTCCCAAGAGACTGTTTCACACAGCTGTCCATTGAAAGTACTGAGGTGTCTATTCAGATCGTAGCCGTCCTGTGGAAAAATTATTTTGTATTGTAGTGGTAGGGTCTTAAGGAGAAAAAAAATTTGCAAAGCTCACTGAAACCCTTCAGAAGGAATTGGTGAGATTCTCATCAATATCACTAGATACTAAGTATTCAAACATTAGAATTTTGATTGGAAAGTTTATCTTGGCACTTGGATTGTTTCTGAGTTAATTGAAGAAAATGTGGGAGTGGCAACAGAGGATGGGCAAAGGAACTGGTTCTTAGGTGCTTCTAGACTGCTGCTTAGATGGACTTTGTCCAGGTTCTACTCACATCCTGTTGCCTGGTAGTTGGACAGAAGGCTTTTATTCTGAAAATGAATATGGCTGCTGTATCAGATGTCTGTCCAGAGATCTATATGGGTACTGTCTCCGCTTGTGAAAAAGGGGCCTTGTGTAGCCTCAGTTGTCTCAAGGGTGGGGAAAGGTAATTCTTGACTGACCTTTCTAGTGAGAGTAAGTCTGTATACTTGTTAAAGTAGCAACTAATGGATTTGAGACTAAACCCAGGTCTGAGTGTCTGTTATCTTTGTGATACTGTCTTTAGCTTAATTAAAGTTGTTTTACTGGGATGTTGTTTGGGGTTGTGTGGTAGGGCAAGAAATTTAATTTAAATAGAAATACGAGATGTTTCAAATCTGCTTACCAACTCTTATCCCCACAGAAATGTAGTTATTGCCACTGAAGCAAGGGATGCAGTACCAGAATGCACTTGTGCAGCTTTTCTGACAAACCACTTCCATTTGAATTGCAGCTTCTTCCATGGCTTCTTGTGGATGCAGACTTGCTGAACACCTAAGAGTGCATTTCAGATGGAGCCATGGGGCTAAAAATGTTTTCAGATAACATTTTGGCTAAGGAAACTTTTGCAGTGATAAACATGATTAATAATTAGTAATGATGATGCGCAGAACATCTGATATTTCAGTGCATGGAAGGAGTATGTGAATATTTTTAAACTTTTTTTTGTTTTGTTTTGTTTGGATGATGCTCTTTAGTTCACAACTAAAATGAATGTTGAACTACAGGTAGAGTTCTTCAGTGTGACAAAGTAGGAGGTAAATTGAAAGCAAGGAAGCCTGTTTACAGGTTGTGATGACCCATTTAAGATGGGCCCTTTGGACCATGACATCCTTAGGCATTTTAGTTTGTCTTCAAGAAATTCCTTCAGTGTTCCGATTCAGACAATTGAAATAAAGTGGCACTGCACCAAGGACAAACAGTATGTGACTAAAGCACAATGTAATGAGAAACAGACTTTTTGGATAAGCTGTAACAGTTTGAATAGCTAATTTGTAGATAGGTTGTGGTGAGTATCTGAGGTCTTCTAGGTCATAGTTGGTCTTTTGGCAGTCTAAGATGTTTCCAGTAGTATTCTTCAGAAAAAAACCTTAGTTAATACAGAATAGCCTTGTCAATGGCAGTACTACCATATGTAGTCCCCAAATTCCAAGAGAAAATCCCAAATAGTCATCTTAAAATTCCTCTAGCACTTTTCCCTAGCTGTCTGCTTTGAATCACCTTGGAGATTACGCTGTTGATAATCTTTCATCTCAGCTGTTTTAAACACTAAATTTTAGCTGCCTTTTCTTGCAGATCAATCCAATTTTCAACTTCTGTAAAGATATTCCTTTTATGTTCATGCTGTGCATATTATACCTTGATTTACTGTACAGCAAAACACTCACTGTTTTTATGTATTGTATCCTGTGCTACTTTAGATAATAGGAACTGACTAGTTCCTTCATCTGCATTTCAATTACACTATCTTTTCTCTTATATTTTAACTCATTTTAAAATTATTCAAGGTTGAACTATAAAGCCAATTATACTTCTAGATGCATAGTATGCTTTATTATGCCAATATTCTTAGTTGTTCATCCTACCGCTTGCCTGCTGTTAAATATTTGAATGTTTTCTTTCTCCTGACTCAACTATGCTCAATTTCCTTGCTCTGTGAAAGATAATGTGCATATTTTTAAATTTGCATGTTAGTGGTACATTTGATAGTGTCTGAGATATTTCTGACTTAGAATAGCTTTTTAAATCTACATCTTGTATGGTGTTTGCCAAGGAAGATGTGTGTACATGATGCATTGTAAATGTAGGTGTCTCTAATGTATATGGTATCATTGTGAAAGTCTACAATATACATGTAAGTGATGCAAGAACCTGATTTCATAAGTCAATCTGTCAGGTAAGCATGGAAAAATTATTACTGCTTCCCTTTACGAGAATCCTGAGATGAAGATGGGCATTCTGGTAGATCACAGGAAGACTGCATCATTGATGCAGTGAGGCATAAAAAAATACAAAAAAAAAAAGGTCCTCCAATGTTTTAGGATTTTCATGTTGGTGAAATGCTAGTACTAACACTGGTATTTATGCAAGATATTCCTGAGACCTCATCTAGAATACAAATTTTGGTCACTCCGTAAAACTCACTGTTCCTGCAACTCTTTAGTCTTTCCCTACATAAATCCCTGTTTGATTTTGTCTGTCTTGCAAGAACATACAGAACACCTGGCAATTATTTGAGGAGTTTATGATGCATCCCTGGAGGATCACTGAATGAGAGAAATATCTCTGAACGAGAGATGTCTGGCATGGAGTTCTCTAGGGATTATTATAAGGATTTTCTGTTGGCTGCCAGTACTTGGCCCGCACTTTGTACATCATCCTGTCATAACTGATAGTAATCCACAATTTTGTAAATTAAATGAAGTACTTTTTTTGGATGTGTTTGCAGAAAAAGAAGTAAAGCTGGGAAGAGTAACTCCTCTAGTATAATGAGACTGTATATGCAATATATGTACCAATGTATGTAAACTTGAAGTTAACATGTACTGTAGGCTGACATGAGTTCATCTTACATGGAGGAGTACAGGCCCAGCCTTGCAGGGACTGCTGCTTAAATACTTGTGTGGACAACTTCAGTTTATTGCCTTTAGGCTTTATGCTGAGATTTTGGCAAGGGAACTAGTCAGAGATACAGGAACATTACTAGTTCTTGTGTGTCTCCTACTTTGTTTGTTATTAGTAAATCTTGGCAGTCACCTTGACGTTTCTGCATGGTTTCCAACCTGCATATTGATGCAACTTCTCATCAATCTGAAAAATGGATATAGCTAACTTCCCCTTCATCAATATCTTTGCAAAGTATATAGGATGAAGAATTGTAGCATGTTTTTGATTCTCAAAATTGCTTTGCCTTTATTGGAATCAGTTAAGGGATCACTCTAATGTTCTAGATGTGTACCTAGTCATAGAAGGACTCTTACAGTCATACAGAAATACGTGAAACAAAAAGAGCTACAGTTGCTCTTTTGATGCAATGAGTTAAGAAATCTGTAAGGTAACCAGAATGCATTGTGGAAGAGGTTTTTTTCTGCAGTATTGTCACACCCTGAATGGAGAATTGGATTTTCTTAGTAAAATTAAACTGAGATGATTAGATGTACCTTCCCTCTCACTGACAAGACAATAAATTCAGTGCAAAATGAGAATTGACGTGAGCCTCAAAACTTTAAATGAGGTATCTGAGCCAAGTGACAAGATAGTCCAGCTGGTTAATAGCTCATCAAGAATTCAGTTCAGCTAACACTTCAATTCTGTGATAAGCTGTATGTAATAAACATAAGCCTTATTGTGAACTGGTATCAGATAGCAAACTTCTCCATT
This sequence comes from Aramus guarauna, assembly GCA_013400195.1. NCBI lineage: Eukaryota > Metazoa > Chordata > Aves > Gruiformes > Aramidae > Aramus > Aramus guarauna. The sequence continues at coordinate 571,900 of VXBL01006133.1, read as the reverse complement.
TATCTTCTATGGATCAAATAGCAATTTTAAAGTGAAAATAAATAGATGATCTCTCTGTTCTAATACGGATTATTTTTGTATAGCCCTGCATTTTGATTACTGTCCCTTATGTTCAGCCTCTCAGGATGAATAAATTGAGTAACACTTTTAGCCATCTTTTTTTTTTTCCAGACTTCTGTGTAAGGGAACACAAATGCTGCCTAAAGCAACCCTAGAATAGAAATGACTGAAGCCTAAACAGTTGCTTGCCATTCTTAGACCAGATTCCTGAGGACCTGAGAGATTCCAGAAAGGATCATGTCTAAGCCATAGGTTTTGTATCTACTGTTTAAAATTTTTCTCTTGCTGATTGTGTGGAAAGCAAAGGAAAATACATAATCGATCTGATAAAGTATGAGTATAGTTCTTAATTTACTCTGAAGGTGCTATGTAGTTTTCATGGCTGTATTCTGAAAAGTGCAAGTTTCCCAAAGAAAACTATGAGATGAGACAATGTACTGATTAGTCTTGTTTTCTGCAGAAGTGGAATGCGGTTCAGTTCTTCATTTTGGCCTACTTGCTTTGCCTATGAATATTTGTGCTGATGTGAGAGACTGGGGAAAAAAGTAGTATAAACTTGTATTAATGCACATATTTATGCAGACAGTCCTGGAAAACAAGCTAGTAATCCAATAGACTCACAGGTGGTATAATTTTGCTGATGTTTGATTTTTCCTGGGAAAAGCTTTACTGCCAGCTACATCATATTCATGCTTCTTAAAATTTAAGTGGAAACCTAAAAATCTATGCTGGCTGAATTCTTTGGAAGCCTGTCAGTGAGGCAGACTATTCTAGCCCTTTTGGAGTTGTACAGGTTTTCTCTGGCATTATCTTCTCAAGAGGGACTTGAGGTACAGCTGGCTGCTCAGTCTGTGTCTGGTGAGCACTGGGCTTGAGCCTTCCCACTAGTATTGCACATGAAGGTTCACTAGTGTAGCAGTGTGTAGTAATCTTTGGTGTTGCTGGAAATAAAAATTTCCATGGTGCTACTATAACAAGATAAACTTTGTTATTGGGAGACATACTTTTAAGATTTCTTGTGACTTTATGTAAAGAGGAAACATTCTGATCTACTGTTGCGCTGCAGAGAAACAGAAGTGTTTTTCTGCTGCTGTGTTCATGATGCACTTTGCATGCTCCTTACACTTCTGATTCTACTTCGGCCATTTGCTCAGTATGAGGAAGCAAGGCAGAATGGCTTCGGATCTCACCAAATTAGTGAGCTCATCTCTTATGCAGTGTTCCAAAGTTACTTTTTTTTTTTTTTTTAAAAGCATCTTTGGTTCTGCATGTTCTACTTATTCCTTACTGCCTGCTTCCTGTACAGCAATAACAGTATTAGCAGTAGACTTGCTCTGAATGTTCGTGTGAATTACGGGATCCTGGAAACTTGAGGATTGAGCCAGCTCTTTTTCTAGCTGAAAACCTGGAAGGATGGTATAATTGTGACTAGTTACAGGTCAGTTGTGTTTAATGATGCTAGAACTTGGTCCAAGCAAGCACAAACTTCAGTTCTTACACCATTTCTGTTATAAAGAGACTCTGAGGATGTCTCTTCAGGCACAGGTTAAGTCATGACATTGCTGCCACCAGGTGTCCTAGATGCTGTTACTACTACTGCTGGCACAGGTGCTACTGTATATGTAAAAGTGGGAATTTGCCACATCAGAGGAATATAATTGGTGGTGGTGTTCTCCCCCCTTCCCCTGTGGTGATGACTCATTGCTTCATCAAAACTGACAAACAATTGCAGGATGAAATGGGCAGTGCTAGTATCTTTCAGTTACATACATAGGCTTTAGTTGCAGATACTCCCCCTTCAGTGAAGACAAAGTTGCACTTCCATTTTCTGAAGCTTACTCAAGTATTGACTCTTTCAGGATATATATAATTGACTTCTTCAGACTAAATCCTGACTGATGAAGGCTTCTGTCTGTTCTCCTTCTCTCTGGTCACTGAGAGTTTAACTTCTCTCCTACTCTTCCTCCCACCATCAGTTTACCTAAGTATCATTTCTGTCAAGATATGTGTAATTTGTTTCTTTAATTCTAACCTTTGAGCAGCAGCAATAAACTTGCATACACTTGCTGTATCACATACCTGTACCAATGGTAAGAGAAAGGACAAGAAGCAATTTTATATTTTGGCATGTTTTTTATGAACTAACTGCATCTTCTAATTAATTTTGTGCTATGCTACTCAGGAGATTGTTGTGCATTGAAATACCAGAAATGATAATACAGAAGAGAATGTACAGGTAGATGCTTTTCACCAGGAAACTGTACAACTAATGTGAATAATCCCCCAACTTTTCACTTGGGTTGACTACTTGTGTACTTTCCTGAAACTTAAAGCATTTTGAATACCTTGTGTAAGAGGAAGCCTACAAAAAATACCCTTACTCAGGAACTCTAAAAGGTGTAATAGATAACTGTTTCAAGCCTAGTCTTTTCCATTGTGTTATATATATATGTGTGTATAATACTTTAGTGTTACCTTTCTCAAGGCTATTTGCATAATCCATGAAGCCTGTCTGTAGCTTGTATAAAATTGATTCCTCTTGTGGAGACTTGTCAAGCAGCAATGTGAAATTGAGCTTTCAGTGAGTGAGTGTTAACTTGGCATTGTGTTTTGTTCTGCTACCCAATCTCAGGAACTTTGTATTTCATCTTCAAACTAAGATGAGGAGGAAAGGGACGGAAAAGTACCGGTTACCAACATCTGGAATGCAGAAATACTGAGATCCTCAGATTCACTTACTATTTCTTTTGTATTGATATGATTACGTGCTTTTCTTCCATTGCAAGTCATTGTTTTGAGACTCTGAAGCCTAATGCCAAGTGTGTGCGTTATGTTCTTCCCTTCCCCCCAAACCATGTGAATTTATGTGGTTGCAGAGATTGATATTGATTCTGAATTCCATAAATGTGGGTAAGGAAGCAACACTGAATTAAAAAGCATGCAAACCCTTTCTTCCTAAAAACTTTCTAGAAGTTTTTGCAGAGCTGTTTCTGGGGATATGTGACCTGGGAGGGATAGTTAAGGAGTTTCAAGGTTGGGTGATACACAGCCTTCTGAAAGCTAAAGGGGGTTGTGGACATTTCAGCTTTATGGCAAGGAAGCCTGACTCTTCTTTTGTTCTTGCCTTTGGTGTGTAGCTTTTTGTTTTGGTCTTTCCCCACCTGCTTTTTTTTTAAAGTTTATCTTTTGGCTAACGCATGCATTTTTGGGGTGGGGGTGGGGGGGAGAGAAAGAAATAATACTTGATTTATCTAAAGAATAAGCAGTGTGTAGTAAGGCAGTCTGTTTTAACAGATTACTCCATATGTGTGTGGAGTGCAGCCTAGGAGCATTGACAGCTATGTTCTGCCAACTCGATGTAGTGACTTGTCATGTACTACTTTGGGGTATCCTACTCTGACGCTTACTGTCCTCAGTAGTCATAGTTTTAATGTATTGCCTTTCTAAACTCTGAAAGCAGTTGACAATCTTGGCAGCTGATAGTCTTCCCCAGTGTGCTGAGAGCCCCCAGATTATTATCAAGTACAAATTTTGGAGTCAAGCCTTACAATCTTCTGTAGAGACTGTAGAGTCTTGCCCGTGAAAGATTGGACTCTCGGAAGGTAGGAGAGCTGTAGCAAGAAGCATGCATGCATGAAGACCTGTCTGAAGACTGAATGTCTTCCATTAGGTATGCAGACCTGATACCCAACTCTGTGGTTAGCTAAAGGTTTATGTAACTCTACAACCATTATATTATACAATTAAGCTCTAAAGCAGGGTGCTTGAATGCTCTGAGTGTTTGAGAAACACTACTGTCACATGAAAAAACCCTTGCATGCATACTTTTGGAACAGCAGCTGTTCAGCTCTAATCAGTTTTTCATGTTCAGTGGTTTGTAGGAAGGTATACTGGTGGAAGGATCTGTGGAGATCCTTGATTAATTTTCATGTCTGTTGCTGTACAGGGATGTATTTTGAACAGTCTCATCCCCCTCCTTTCCTTTTTTTCTACCTAGTCTGGAACACTGGAAATCTGAAGTGGTTTACGTGTTGACACAGAAAAGTAAATGCAGTTCTTGTGCACTTAGACTTCCATTTCTAGGTAGCAACTGTGTAATGCTGGATGATTTTTAAGCTGAGTGGATTCTTTGTTGATATTTTGTTAATGTAGCTCAGTGGTCACTGTGCTCATTTTTCCTCTTAGCTGCTAGATTTTTTCGGGATGAGAACACTGCAGCCCACAAAGCCTCAATTCCATTAACAGCGCTGAATATCAGAGCGCTGTCTTGCTAGCTTCTCCTCTGATGACCCCTCATTAACCTTGGCTAAAAGGCTTGCAAAGCCTTTCTCATATGCTGCAGAAATGCACACAGAAGAACATTTGTCTCTTCTGTATACTACTTTTTCCTCTGAATAATAGGCTGGGAGCAGCAGTGTCTTCCCCTCAAATTTTCAGGCATTTGGAAAGCTTGATAAAATGCTGCTTGGTGTAACCTCAGCACACATAGGTAACTTACCTTGGTTGTGATTCAGACTGTCTGTAATTCAACAGCACTTTGAAGTCTGTCATGGCTGTACATTTTCAGATCACACCACTTGAAGACAGTTCACTGCTACTAATTTTTCTAGTGTGCTTCCTAGTGCATCTCTTTGGATAAAAGCTACACAGTGTTGTTCTAACGTAGTTTAAAAAAAACCACAACTACCACCCACTAACTGTCCCTGGATCTAACTGTAGGATGTGCAGAAAGCTAGTAAAACCTGTCTGTAGTAGGTAAAGTGTCCAGTCTTTCTCTGTTTCCTCTTTATTGATTATCTTCCTAATGAAGTGGAAGAGGGAGCAGCTCTCTATGTTGTGTGGCACACACTGAGCTGCTTTAAAAAAAAAAAAAAAAATCCCCTTTAAAGTTGTCCTCACCTTCTACTTATCTGTAGAAGATGGAGACCATGGGAAGATTTCTGGGTCAGGTTTGTTCTGTTGTGCATAAAGGTTCCATGGCACTTTGGCTACGTTAATTGTACTTGATATTAAGAAACAGAAAGTCAACTTCGAGGATGTACAGCATGAGTTAGCAGATCTAGTTCCTTCCATGTAGAGTATTTCTCGTGTTAACCACTTGCTTGGTATCCTGTAGCATGTGTTTGAGAGTGAAGTGCAGTGTGTCACTTCTGCATAACTGTGTTATGCATAATAATGCCAGCTGAATTGTCCTAGAATTTAGCCTAGGCTGTTGGTGTCAGTAAAAATGGACAGCAGAGGTGAGAGCCTTAGTTGAGCTTGGTCTGAATGAAGAGCAGACTCAAATGCATCATACTCGGCCTAAGCAGAGTATGATGCCTTGCTAAGGCAGTTCTCCTGCTGCTTCAGGTGTCTGAGCCAGGCTCTGCAAAGGCTTGTGGCAGTGCGACATGCTTTGCAGATGTGTGATTTCTTGTCACCATGTTAATAGGACAGAACTCAGAAGGACTGTGGAAAGTTAGAAAGGAAAATGTGTGAGAAATTACGCAGACTCAACAGGTATGTGAGCAATCCAGGTGAAATTTAAGATTAATTTGTGTGCCAGAAATGTATTTTTCTTTCCTTATTAAGGATGCCGAATAGATATCAAGCTGTGGCTGAAAGAAAATCGATGAAGGAATATAGCAATTTTTTGCTGATGAGCTTTGCTTTTTGTGGCTAATTTTGGCTAATCTTGGGGGTGGGGGGTGCTTTTGATTTTGGGTTGGAGTTTTTTTTGCATTTACATAAGACACCTAGTTACAGGGATAGGAGGAGGGTAGTAACAGTTCTGTGTGTACTTCATGCTCCTTTAAGTACATTAGTGAAAGAATAAGCCTATACTTGGTTTATCATGAATGACCAAGATCCCTGTTTTACACTGAATAATGTAAACATCTCTGATAGCTCTTTCCTGACCAAAAGAAATCAGAAGGGAAGTACACAGATAAATGGAAACAGCCAAGAAAAGCTTATTGAGTCGTTCTGAGCCAAACAATTGTTTCACTTGCTGCCTGTCTCCGTTCAGGCCCCTGGCACTGCAGATTCGTGGATCACGTGCTGGGAAGCCTTGCTGTTTGTCCTGGCTTGTCAAAACAATTTAATGTAGGTGGAAAGGCATGAATGAAATGAACAGAGTGGGCTTGTTGCATCTGTTTCAGTTTGTTCGAAGGGCAGCCCAGTGATTGGGATGTGACACTTAAGTCCTCCAGGGAAGCTATCAGTTCAGGAAGAACAATGCTGGCCATTTTATGGGATAGTTAAATCCATTTTAGGAAGCAAGCTCTCCTACAGTTTGACAGCTTTGTATATTTTTAAATGTTTGGGCTATATCTGCTCAGCATGTGCTAAACGAGATACAAGAATGTGATTTGCTAACTTCTAGACTTAGGACTTTGTTTTGTCTGCCTAAGGTTGCTTCATTATGGTAAAAAAAGGGCTGGGGGAGGAGGAAGGGTATCCATTTTTTAAATTTTCCTAGCAGGAATTCCAAAACAAATTGGTCTTTTAAGGCTAGGATATCAAGCTGTATATTATTAACTGTTCTTCAAATGGTGGCTTCTTTATAAAGTTGTTGACGTTTCCTAGGCTTATGGAAAAGCATCTTAGGTGTCTTTCTATTTTCTTTAGTTTCTGGCTGTTTGATTGAAAAATAAAAGAAAACATTAAATTTGTTTAACCCATCTTATACTTAGTGATACTGGAATGTTAAGTTGCAAAACTTCTTATTTTTGCTTCCAGATGAAAACAGCAAATACATGCTGAAATGATCCTCTTTAGATGTGGAGATGGAGTTGAGGGTCTTGCATTCCTGCAGACTTCTGCTCAAAGGCCACAGTGGAATCCAAGTATTGCCCCAAGTAGCTGCCTTGTTGGAAAGACATCTGGGCTTTTCAGTCTCTTGAAGTGTACACTTACAACTGAGGATTGTGAAAGCTGCCACCTTCCCAAATTCTTGAAAAATGCTCTCTTAAATTCTCATTAAGTGATGATGCTGTGCTGTACAGCAATTTGGTGTGTGGATTTCATGTGATACCAAGATGTTCTCATTCCCCTGCCTTTCCCCAAGTATTCATATCTAATGTGGCTGGTAGCACCATTTCTCCTGAATTACATATGGTGCTCTATTTTCTTGCTTATCTCAATATTTTAGTAGTTGCAGCTGCTTAAACCACATCTTTGTACAAGAGCAAGCATAAAGTTGTCACATTTGCCCATACTAACAGCTCAAAGGATGACAAAATGTAGCATTTGGGATGGGCTTTGTTCTAGTCTGTCTCGATGCAGTCTGGGAAATCTTACTGTCTGATATGTTTTAAAGTTCTGGTATATGGAATACTCAAGTTTTGAAAGTGTACTTGTTATTTTAAATCACGTTAGCCCGTATGCTAACTTTGCAGGGTGCATTAGAATGTAGTTTGTGCAAGTATAACCAGTCATTGTGCATACAGATTCACTTTGTTGGTATAATTGTATGTGAGATTTAATATTTTGCTGAACACTAGGGTTTTTTTGAGTATATTCACCCTTTTCTGCTACCTAGTGTTAGCATTCCTTTAAGGAAAGAAATATAAATAACTGTTATGGATGAGCGTATGGGTTGTGTATCCAAGGAAATGAGGGTGGTTAAAGGTAGTATGCATTGCTGGTCTTATGAAACAAGCGGCCTCTCTGTCTTTCTCTCACAGCTCTGTTTAATGTTCACTTTTGCTGTTGCAGTATGCTACTGAAGGGTGCGATGTTTCCTTGGTTGCAAAAACATCGCTGTCTTCCCAGGGTGAAATTTGTTGGCCAGTGTTTGTGCCCAAACTTGTCCCAGATCATGAGGGCACTGTGACTTTCAAAGAAGTGTTGAATTACTTAGTATATTGTCACTGTCTTGGTAGTTTTTTTAATGGCAGTGCTGAAGTGTTGAGTGTCCGTTTCAAATGTCAGATATGTTTGCAGGAACACGATGCTACCATTGATGTGACCAGAAAGAGAAATGAGTCAAAATATACTTGCCTGTTAAGAGTCTATTCATTGATAAGAATGATTACCACTTGTTAGTTTCTATTTGAGGCTAGTAGTACAGTGGTAGGGAAAACTGAATAAGACCCTTAAGGGAGATTAGGCTTACGCAGATTAAGATAAGCATTTAATGTGAAGTGTAGTCTAAAACTGGTTAGTAGTGTTTGTGGTAGATAACTTCCTAGAATGCACAAATTAAAGGAAATGTAATCCAAATCTATATCTAAAATCTAGTTTTTGGACAAAAGCCAAGTGCATGTGTTCATATTACATAGCTAAAATTAATTGATATAAAGCAATTGTTGCAGCCTCATTTTTAGAATTACCATATATAATAACTGTGTTTACAGCTATACTTTATTTTTAAAATATGCATTATATGGATGAAGTGCAGAGGCTGAGAAGACTGTAAGAATTATTATGTTGTAATTTTGTATTGTTTGAAGCATTGCATGTTTCTTAGAAATGTGTGCATGGTCTGCTGACTGTCCCTATTGCAACTCACTGCTTTTCTGTAGCACAGCTGTTTGTAGCAGTCAAAATTAATTGGTTTTGAACAGAACTTGTACTGCCCTCTTTATTATAAAGAATGGAAAGCTATTAGATGGGTAAGATACCTCATATGGAAGTGTTACTTCTATGTTAAAAAAACCTCAACACCTAAGCAGACAGGAATACTTAAATGTTTGTGGAGTGTTTCTGCAAACATGTTATATTGAAATTTGTTTGTGCAAGTATGCCTATGCAAGAGTGAGAAGAGGTGGTAGTGATAATTTCTGCAGAGGGAAGTAGTTGCAGGATTGAATGCTTTTGATGTCTATAGACTAAATTTGTGAGACTTAAGAATTTAGCATCTTCCTAAGCAAGTGTAAAAGTGTGTGTGTGATTGACATTCATAGGTTCTGAGAAGCTACTGATCCCTGAGGTGATTTCAAACCTGTTTTCAAACTGGAACTGAAAACTGGAGCTTCATCTGGAAATGAAGTTTGTTCATGTGCAAAGATACTCTGTGAACGTCTTAAAATTAATAATCTCAGTGAATATAGGATGGTTCAGATATTAGCATGCTGAATGGTATTGAGAAAACGCATTACCTGTAAACAAAGGAAGAGGAATTATTGCCTAGGGGACAACAGGACGTTGTAAGCTGTATAAGTAAACCCGACGTGTCTTTACTACCTCCTTTTAATTTCCTTTTAATTGAAAAGGAAATATGGAATGAAGTGACTTAAAATTATTACTCAGATTTGATAGAGGTCACTGATTGTTCCTCAATAACTGTTAGTAACAACGATTCTAAAATTCTGGGCTTTAAGCGTATCCTGAATTTTTTTTTTTTTCCTTTAAATATAAGCTGCATATGGATCCAATTTATGTCAGTTGATCAGTCTGACTAGTGTGACCAGTGCATTGGTAATGCATTGGTAAGTTTACAACACTGAATGACACAAGGAGACTGTTTTCTCTTGAGATGTGCATCTTATTCTGGTAATAGCTCAGAGTCTTGACAATACTTGATAGCCAGTTGTTGGTGGATAATACAGCAATATTGCCCAGGAATGCTTTTTCATGATCTGTCTCTGGCCAAAAGATTGCTTTCTGTCTCTAGTATGAGTTATGTTTTTGTTTTCCTTGATGCTAGATTACAGCAAACTTGCTTAATCATGAGGTCATGCTTTTAATCTAAGAAAATCCAACTCACTCCCTTATACAATTCTAAATACATACTATATGTTAGAGAGGTTTGATACTCCACTCCCTCCCTATATGGAGGATTACGCCAATCTGTTACCAGAGGTCTGGATATCATAAATGTAGGAATAACTAAAGGTTCTTGTTATGTACAACCTGAGAGAGATGCTTTAAATGATCCAATTTTGTCTACTCTTGAACACTTGAATATCTGAGGATGTTATGTCCCATTACCACCTCAGATCAGGCAATGACATTAGAGTGGAGGAAGAAGAAACAGGAAGAGGAGATAATCTACAGACTCACAAGTCTTACCTCTGAGAGCAATCAGATTGTAAAGAAAAACACATGATAAAAAAGATAATATAATGCCTTCTAAATAGAGTATTTAAGGGTAATTGCAAACAAAACAGCATTTTAAACTACTTAGTCTTACTTGTTCACTGTACCTAATTGTTTTTCAAGTTGCTGCTTCTCTGAGTGAGAAATAAAGCAAAGCTTTCTGACATACCTTTTCCTTTTCATTAGGATCGGAAGCTGTCCAAGTCAGAGCGACAAAGATTTAAAGAGGAAGCTGGGATGCTGAAAGGGCTTCAACATCCCAATATTGTCAGGTTCTATGATTCCTGGGAGTCTACAGTCAAAGGAAAAAAGTGTATTGTTCTTGTGACGGAACTCATGACATCTGGAACATTGAAAACGTAAGTAAATTAAGGCATGTCAAAGCATATAAGAATCATTAGCACAAAATCAGAGCACTAGAAATAGATATTTCAGAACAGATAAGAACAGAGCCCTTTTGCAGACTGCTGAAATTCTGTAGGGAAATCCTTGTGTGAGAAGAGTCTTACTAGCACTGCAAGGTACAGTGGAACACCTTTTAAGTTAGCAAGCTTGTCAGATTCTTCCTTGAAATGTAAGCACATGCAGAAGACTTCCAGGTTTTGAGAGTTATTTTAACTTCTCAGAATCTTTCCTTTTCCTCTCCAGCTGCCTTCCATTTAGCATGAGCTGGTTTGTAAAGTTCAAATTAATTCACCTCCTTGGGAAGCCTTTGGGTGTTACTAGAGTACAAATAATATATTAAAAAAACAAAACAAAAACCCCAACACCTATTTGTTTATCTGAAACTTCGTGAAGTAGTACCTGGCAAAAATCTGTAAGTTTGCAGATGCCTTCAGTTTCAACCTGTGAAGTAGTTGAGTGAAACTGGGTCTGTTTTATGCCAGGGTTAAAAGTAGACACTAGCAAATCATTCTGGTGCGAGGGCCCTCTAGTGGTATGTGGAGCCTGTGAGGAGTTCCACTGAAATTAGGCCTTTGCCTTGCACTGTAGAAACTTGCAGAGCTGTGAGCTTGTTTGCGAACACCCGGTCACCATTAATCTACTGGAAATAAAACTGCCAACGTTTGAAATTCAGAGATTGTGCATCGTTGTCTTAACTCAGTGCCTATTTAAGTCTTGGAGAGGCATTCAAATCCTAAATGTGTAAGCAGGCTGTAAGAGCTGGAAACAATTTGCAATCTATTTGGTTAAAATAGCCTGTGAATGTCTCGTGTTTTTTATGATGCTTATTGATAGCCACAAATGGACATACTTAAAGAAAAAATGGCTCTTTGGGAGTCTGGACTGCAATTACAGGGAAGTGTTTGTCTCTTGAAATAGTCTGGAAGGCTAAAGATACTGCAACTTTCTTTTTAGCTGTATGTTCAGGGAAGACTTTTCTGAAGTTGTTTAAGGTATTTCAGATAAAATAATAAGTCTGTTGCTTCCTGTACTGTTTTCAGATTAGTAATAAAATAAGTTTTACAGCTGTGTACAGATGTCTTTAAAGTTACCTAATTTTATGCTAGAACATCTAGTTAGATTTAACTTTTTTCAAGCAAGATGATAAAGTAATAATAGAGAATTATAAAGAAGGGTATTGGCAGGAAGAAATACCTCAGATTTGTTGGCTATAGGATTATTTTGTACTCTGAAATATGAGGGTCTTTTTATCCAGAAAGAACTAATAGGCTCTTTAATTGAAGATCATTTAAACAGTAGACTTCTGGGTAGGTTGTTTCCCCACTATTGTATAGTTTGTTTTATAATTGTGACACTAATTTATTCTCGTCCACTTCGCTTGAGACTTGACAGGTAAAGTAAATGGGAAATTTCTGATGTGCCAAATTTAATATCATTATTTCATGTACCTGTGTCATATTTCTAGATTTACACTACACACTTGTGTTTGCTTATGATATTTGGCTATGACTTCCATATCTTTTTTCAGTATGTTTACATTACCTGCATTTAATACAAGTGATACCTTCCTTGTTTTGAGACTTGGGATATAGACGACGTTGTCACAATGTAAAAAAAGTAAACAGAAGAAAAGTGTGGTGGTATCTTAAAGTAAACTTTCCTCATAGTGGTGTGGGGTTTTTTATGTATTTGTATACATTTAGATATAAATACACATAAATAACATTAAATATTGTGGACTCATTCTTATCAAATGCTATCTGGCCAAATTTCTAATTTTGCATGGAGAAAAGTCCCTGTATTTCTGCATACCAATGGGAAAGTTTTACAACTCAATTGTTGTAAAGAATTAAACTTCTTTCTGATATTGTATGCTATCATGGAATTAAAATATTGGGAAAAAAGTTTGAGTTGTCTATTTTAAAGTCTTAATTATACTATAAATGAAGACAGCAATTTTTAATCTGGCCTAGGTCTTAATCACTAGTTTTGTCTAAGGCTGTTGGAATGTGTGTTATTGATCACTTTAAATGAGTGTCAGCTATCTGGTAGGACACATGCCTTCATAACTACCTCTGCTAACTTAGAAGGGTTTCCTATAGCTCCTTGAGCTGAGATGCTATAGATCAGCATCCTTCCTGCTTAAAAAAAGCCCAACAAACAAACCTTGAGACAGAAAGCCAAACTAGTTCCTGTTTCTCTCTATTCATTGAAGCTAACTACTAAGAAAGCCTCATGTTCTCATCTTTGCTTGTATTCTGTGCAAAGATCAACCATCTGTTGTTTTAAAATTGACTGCTACCCTGTAAAATAGACAAGAATGACATTGATTAAGCAGGAACAAGTTCAGTGGAGGGTCACCAAGGTGATCAGGTGCTGGAGTACCTGCTCTGTGAGGAGCGACTGAGGGAACCAGACTTGGTCCTCCTGAAGGAGGAGGATCCTTTGGGGGACACCTAACAGCAGCCTTCCACAGCATCTGAGAGAGTCAGGCAGGCTCTTCACAGTGGTGCATGGTGGGAGGATTAGAGACAGCAGGCATAAATTGAAACAAAAGAGGTTCAGACTGATAGAGGGAGAACCTATTTCAGTGGTGACAGTCAGGCAGTGGAACAGGTTGCCCCAAGATATTCTGCAGGCTCCATCCTTGGAGACAGTAGAAATTTGGCTGGATTACAGCCCAGGGTAACCATGTCTGTCTGCATGGCTGACCCTACCTTGAACAGAAACTTAGACGGGAAATGTCCTGAGGTCTCTTCAAGTCTGAGTTATCCTATGATACTAGGAAAATTGAAAACATGCTTACTAGTAGGGTCGTCTGTGTTTTTCTGTATTTATATATGCTTTCATTTTAAAATGGTTTCTGCCTTAAGTGACATGTGACTTCGTTCATGACAGTGTTATGGAAAAATGACAGCAACACGGCAGGATGCTGGGTGATGGTTGGACCCAGGTCCTTTAACAGTGAGAGGCTGGCAGTAGACTAGCATATTTGAAACCAAGAATGTAATTAGGGATTCCAGATGCTGAACTGAAGTGCCCCTACCATGTGATCTTTGGAACAGGCTCAAGAGAGATGAATGAGGGTTGTGTCAATAGCAAGAATTCAAGTGGTAGCTGATGTGATCCAGAACCTCCTTTAGTTTGTCTCCTTCCTTGGCTTGGCTTTTTTCTGTGCCTGTCTTTCAATTCTGTTTTGAGATTTGATTTCCTTCTGGAACTGGGTCCTGATTGCTTTTACAGATCTGTTTTCACAGCAGGATTATTGCTAGCAGCTTGATTTTTCCAGAACTTCTTTTGAACTGGAGAAAGTAAAAGGGATTAATATATTACATTTTTATGTTGGCGTTCATTCAAGTGATTTCATCAAGACTTTCCCTCCTGATTAAGTAGATATGCAGAAGAGACTGAATGCTACCATGAAATAATTGAACATGACTTGTTTTATTTTAAGATTGTAGTTGCTAGACTCCATGCTGGTCACAATTTACTACCAGTCTCACAGTAGTGTGAAACTGGTCTTTAACTGAATCTTTGACTGAGTAATATTGGCTGAGTAAGAATAAAGTCCTTGCTCTACACAGCATGCTAGTTCCTTTCTCTAAATGTATTTCAGCCCGTACTTTTTCAAAAGGAAGAAAACAATTCCTCGCTTCAAATTGTTTTACCCAAAGAGCGTTTGTGAGAATACACTGCTGGAAAGCACTTGAATATTGTCATAGGTTATTCACCTTGTGGCATCTCTAATCTGTTTATGCTAAATTGTAGAATAAGATCATAGTCTTAGGTCAAGCATTGAAAAATATTTTTGGTATGAAATTTGATTCGTCTGACATGGGGTTTTAAAAAGCCACAATGTTAGAACAATTAAGGTTGGGTCACATTCTACCTGCAAAGGGATACTGACTTTACGCATGAACTCTTCCAGTTCAATTGTTTGGCAGAGCCTTTCTAAACATTTCCCTGCCTCGTCCATATCTGTCCATACTTTGAAGTATTAACAGTCAGACTCAGGTCATCGAACTCCATCCTGTACCAGGGAAGTGATCTCTAAGAATTTCTAATTTGCTTGATAACTCAACAAGTAAATTTGAAGCAGGTTAAAATGTAACCTGGAATTCTTGAACAGAGTGCTTGGACTAATACGGGTAACTAAGGTGTAACAACTTCAGAGCTGTCCCACAGTTTGCAACACCTCTGTACGTACTTGGTTGTTGTTAATGTTTTGACTCTAGTGGCTCGCCTTCCCACTCAGTTACATTTAATGAATGAAAAGGTTATAACTATTTAAGCAGTTTCAGGATAGAAGGTGGGGGGAAAAACCCCTTAAATGAATAGGTAAAGAATTGTTGTAATGCATAAGCTTTTTAACTGTTTGTCAGGGAAGCAGTGCCTTGAAACTTAGCAAGCCACCTGCCTAATAGCCGTAGTGTGACTTGTATGCAAATGAGTTATTACCTATAGATCAGGCATTTCACATTTGTTGTTCAGCACTATAATTCCCTGGCTACAAGAAAGGGGGTAGAAATTCTGAATAAGGCAGCTTAAGTTCTAGGATGGGAAATCATCTTCAGCTCCTCTGAAATCTTGAAATGCCCAAGTACATTTTAACATAGAAGGTGAAGTTAAAATTTGTGTATCTCTTTACTGCTTTCTTACTTCAGAACAGCAAACGGTACAGCATAATCTACTACTTGTTAGCAGGACCTGTTTAACCTACTGTTACTTTTCATTAGGTATTTGAAAAGATTTAAAGTGATGAAAATTAAAGTACTGCGAAGCTGGTGCCGTCAGATACTGAAAGGCTTACAATTTCTACACACGCGCACTCCTCCCATTATTCATAGAGACTTAAAATGTGACAACATCTTTATTACTGGCCCCACTGGATCAGTCAAGATTGGAGACCTCGGTCTGGCAACCCTGAAACGAGCTTCTTTTGCCAAAAGTGTGATAGGTAAGCCTCTCCTGTTTTGGAGGCTGGTGAGCCAGTCTACTTATTTGGAAACTTCAGTCTTTTAAGAGCTTTCCTTAAAAATACAGTTTCAAAGGTACATGGTCAAAGCTTGAAAATGTGTAGGCTTTGTTTCTTGGCGGCTGAGGTCATTCTGTGTTCCTGATGAGAATACATGTTGAAATTTTGGTTGTGCTGTTGATAATTGTATATTAACATAAAGTATTTTGGAATATAGATTCTTGGCCTGCCCAACAGTTTAGTCCAACATTGTTGATAAAACCACTCTTGACTACATATAAATCTCAGCTTTAATATGATGCTGTAAGAAATGTACAAATGCATTTTGGTGACCAAACAATATTTTGATATTTAGTCTAGCATTGATCTAAACAGCCAATTTTTTTTTTTTATTGTCACCAGGGGTTAATATTAAATCTTTTACACTTTGAGTAATCAGAAACTTAAAGTATACCAAAGAAAATCAATATATATATTTTATATCCCAGTCAGACTGTGGTGTAATGCCTTACATAAATCCATATTCTGTAGACTCCCTGAGTAAGTTAGGAGGATGCATTGGAGAAGTATTGCCTTATACTTGCTCTGCTCTTATGTATCCACTAATAACCCTTTCCAGAAATGGGGTTGATGGAACTAGTATAGTCTTTCTTGTGGATTCTTTAAAGAATTGGTTTTATCAGCTTTGTTTTTTATAGTTGGGTGAATAGACTGCAGGGAATGAAGTTGCTCTCACTCTCAGTATTTAGAGCTTGCTAAAATGCAATATTACTCAACAGTCCTATACTAGATTCCTAGATGGGATCAATGAAGTTTACCTGTAAATTGTCTTGCAAGCTGTCGCTGAAATATTTCCTGCTTCTTAACTAGGTCAAAGTACTAATAGGAAGGAAAAGTATGCAGTGTCAAAAAATTCTATTTTCTTAAGCGTACTCATCCTCAAATTTATCATTGGAAAATTATCATCTTGTATCTGGCTATCTGTTAATAGTTAGCCTTTGGATAAATCACTGCAATTACATCTTCTTTTTTCGCTTTAGCATGGTGAAAACAAGCAAGGTGGCTATGGAATGATCTGTAAACTGTCTTGAATCTGATGTCTGCAGGAAATAATTCTGTGCTTAAATTTTCTAAAAGCAAACTTGCATCTCTGGCTTAAAGTAAATCTGATCATACAATGCAGTCCCTTTGCTTACAGAGGGGACGCTGTGATGCTTCACTGGGCAATAATTTTCTGCACACTATTTAAATGGGACTTGTTGAATCTCACGCTCTATGCCTGTAACTCAATCTCTCTGTATTTCTGAGTATTTTTGACTGTAGGATGTTCCTCACTAATGCCTGTATCTGCAGTAGGCCTATAAATATACTGCAGGTGGGAAGGTAAGTATATGAAGAAAAGGGCTCTGGTGAGTGGCCTTTGCAGAAAATTACTTTTTATCCTTTTTTAATGAAGATTTATATTTGTAACAACAGAGTTTTTCATTGCAAGGCCTTTCCTGAACCATTCTACTTCAAAAAGTAGATGGAGAGCACCAGGACAGAGACTAGCTGTGGGCTCTTACCAGTACTACTTCTTTTGCAGCAGAGGGCAGTCGGGTAATTTTTGACACAAGGTTTAACATGCCTCCTTTCTTGTAGGGAGAAAAGGTAAGTGTCTTAACTCTCCTTAGTATTTGGTTTGCAGCCTATGGCTAGTCTACAGTTTTCTCCTCTTCTTATCCCCTCCCCTCCATTTGACTTCAGCCTGATCCAGTCTGTTTTGGTAGTTTTATTAACTAGCGTGCATAAACCAGGAACTGCATCAGTCCTTTCATGACATTCTTATTCCATAAAGGCCTTGCAATGGAAGACTCACAAAGTATGTTGATGCAACAGAGTGACTAAGGGTTTCCTCCCTCTTCTTTTTGCCTCCACTTTCTCTTGTCTCATAGGTCTGCCCATCCGCTTCCTCCTGCGGTGAGTAACGCCAGCAGCCTCTGCTCGCTTTGAGACATTTAGAGTCTGAATCGTTCTTTTAATTTAAGGTACCCCAGAGTTCATGGCCCCCGAGATGTATGAGGAGAAATATGATGAATCCGTTGATGTATATGCTTTTGGGATGTGTATGCTAGAGATGGCCACGTCTGAGTATCCTTATTCCGAGTGCCAAAATGCTGCGCAGATCTACCGTCGAGTGACCAGTGTAAGTCCCTCCCCACTACTGATTCTAAAGCTACTACTACTAACAGCAAAGGAGTACAGATGGGTAGCATTGTACTGTGCAGTGTGTGTGGGGAAAAAGAGAAACTGATGAGGTTTTGGGGGGATGGGTGGCAAGGTATAGGATGGTTCAACTTACCAGTTAGTCAGAAGCCTGTAAAATATGTGAATGGGAATAAAATTTTGCATATATTCATACTCTCCCATTCAGTATATAAGAAGGTATTGCCTAGGGTTTAAAAACCAAAACCAAACAACAGAATGTATTAGAATAATAGCAGATTACTTCTCAAGCCACTGAGGGGGATGGTGGAAGTATTTCAGTCTTGAAGATTAGCTGTTAACTTTGTTCTCTGAAATAAAGCTGGACCACAAATTCAGAGCACTTTGGCTTAGCTGCCTGCCAAGGCAAATCATAAATTGTTACCTAGAGTGATTTTAAGTTAATAGTTTACTGAATTCCAGATGGCCCTTAGCTACTGTGTGTCCGGTGCGCTTCTTATAATTACGCAGTGGAAATACGTGATAAATAGCAGGAAGGTATTCTGCCCTGAAAAGTGCTGGTAAGTGTAGTGGTGGTGGCGGAAGCATTGTGAGTGAAACCAAGTAAGGCTGAGAAGGCAAGCAAGAGATTTGAGTTTGCCCATCTGACTAGACTAAGTGGAATCTATGGACCTTGAATGTAGGAAGCAGAACCGTAGTACTAGAAATGTTAAAAATGGTTGTGGATAGATTTAGTTTGTGATCTCTAAAACTGTGTCCTGAAGACTATACCAGTGCAGTAAAACAAACTGTACACATTCAGCCTTTTGATCTAAGTATTCAGAAAGAATAGTGAGGTGGCCACTTGGGGAAGTAAACACTTGCACTGAATTTCTCAGAATACCTGTGCAGATGTGCAAACGGAGGGGAAAAAAACAAACTTACCTCTTTCTCTGATCTGTTGACAGATGAATTCCTGTTAATCATTTTGTTTGTATTATCTTGGAAAAATTGAGGATTTAATAAATGACTTATAAATGTTCTTATTTCTGATGCCTCACACTAAGAGGCGGATATAATTACTGACTTACAGATGTGGAAGGAAAGGTCTTCATATCAGAAGTACTGAAAAGGAATGTTGGAGAAGCACAAAAGGAGGAAGAAAGGATAAATATCTATTTTGTTTTTTGAACAGTTGTTAGAGTGAGCTTATATATATTTATATACACACAGTGAGTCTTTTGGTGCATGTTGGTGGACTTATCTGTAATTTTCCGAACAGAGAGGAAAAACAAGGGTAAAGTCTAGCCTTTACTCTGTTTACAGCATAATCTGCAAGCTCTTTTGATCAGTGAAAGAAAACTTAAGTATCTTACCAAAACAATCTTAGTGGTACCTTTGACTATGCTTATGTATGTGTCTTGGCTGGAGCCAAAGCAGCATAACTTGGATGGGCACTTTATCTCAGAACGGATACCTGATGGAACTGCCCTGCCCATTGCTTAAATAAGTGCTGAACTGTGGTGAGAATCAGCTTTTGAGACAGTCTCAGACTTGGAAGTCCCCAAGTCTTGAAGAGCTGTCTTTTCCCTATGGTCTATGAAGTACGTAGCAATTGGAAAACCTTGCAGGGGCTTGTAGCAGACAAACTTATTTTGAGACTTACTAGGGTTCAACTTACCCCTTGTTTATTGTGCTTGATTCTTCTTTCTCCCCATTGTTTTTGGTTGACTGTTGAACTTCTAAATGGATGAGAAACACTGGTAATTTTTTGGTTGTCCAACACTACCTTCTACTCTACTCTGCTGCTGGTTCACAGATTGAATTCAATTGTTGAATTTTTTCCCTGCTGTTTCATCTACTGCTTGAGAGCTCTATAATGTACTTTGGTACAACATCAAGGAAATTTTCTTTTCTTTCAGAAGGAGCAAAGGACAGGAAGGTAAATACAATGAAATGTACATTTATCTGCTTCTAGGCAGAGAATGAAAGGCTGTATGTTTTGGTATGTTTGGGTTTGTTTATTTCATTGTAGTAGCAACAGTTTCTTTAAAAAATTAAAAAACCCCCCCAAACTCAAACACCAAAACAAAAACAACCAAAAAAAACCTTGAATAACTTTCAAGGAAGGCTTTCAGTGAAGAAAAGACAATGTTATCTGAAAATGAAGCACAAACCTGTCTTAAGTGATAATGGAGAATTTGGTGTTTCTTCTATAATGTGGAAAGCAGAACCATGTTATGAAAGTGAAATAAAATACTCTTCGTATTCTTTTTACCACTCTGAAAGCTCTGTGAACCAATGTGAAAAAGAGCAATATAGTTTTCTGCCTTTGTCCTTTGCTCCCTGTTAAAGAAAATAAGATTTTCTTTCATTTCAAAGGAAACTTTAGAAGGTTAGACGATGTCTGCAGTTGTGGGTGAGGGGTGAACCAGTTGAGAAATTGAATACTTAAAAGGACAGCGTGTGAACCATCAGAGTGGAGGCAGAAAACTTCCTGTGTAGGTAATTCCAACAGTACTTACCAACACATTTCCTTCTAATGCATGTTGGAAGGTGAATGCGGTTTGTGGAAGATGTTTGACATTTCCATTTTAGCCCGTTAGTTTGCTACTTTCCTAGGCATGTTTAGGAATATTTTTGAGGTAGCAGCTTTAGTTCTGTTGTGCCTTAAATGAAAGGATTATTTTATCTAGATGCATACACAGAGACCAGAGGGAAAGATGATAATAATGGTCTGGTATTGATAGTCATGAAAGATCGTGCCATGTGGGAGCTTAAAACCACTGAAACCCCAAAGGCAGTAAGATCAAACTGTGTAGCCACTCAATGCAGGTGATACATATTTAAATTGAGTGATTTCCCTCACTCCCTTTGCAGTAACTCTTAGGCTTGGTAAAAAGCAGAGTGGCTCCATTAGGTTAAATCCTTGCTATTGCTTGGGACAGAAGCCTGTAAAAGGTGTTTTAATGCCCAGGGTGTCATCTCAGGACTGGACTTGGTACTACCGGCTTGCATTCTTTTCTCTCATTTTGGCTGTGCATTGGTCTCTTTTAGGATGGCCTTCAGCCACATTGCATTTAAAGCTTACACCTTTTGTGATACAGATTGCTGAGGCTGGTGCCCAGATACTGCAGTCTTGGGTTGGGGCATTTGCCAGGGTTGCTCGGAGTACTTGGTTATGTGTTCTACCCCTTCTGTTCAGGGTCTTCCTTTGATGGTTGGAAGCAGTTTTCTGATTAAATAATACAGTTAGGTAGGCAAAGATTTAGATATCCCATCTGAAGGCTGAAGTTCCTCCTAGAGATGAGACATTTTTTGGCCCAGGCAGTTATTACTGCTTCACATTTTGGATAATAGCACTGCTGCATGAGTCTGCTGTTTGCAAGATGCTTGTCTATGTTGTCTACATTGTCTCACTGGAAAGTTCCTGTTTTTCCTTAAAATCCCAGTGCTGGTGTAAAGTTCCTGAATTTTCCCTAGCCCAAGAAACAGAAGTGCAATTAAATTGGTTTTCTGGCTCACTTGAACTAGAAGAATTATTTCAATAAAAGAATCTGGGTAAATGCCTGGCTTAAAAAACCCCCAACTATCTACAATTTCTAGGGCTCAAGGTGTTATGCTGAACTTTGTTTTACAGTTCTGGTAAAGAAGTTGACAGGAGTTTGACACAGTATTGACCTCTGTACTTGCCTCCTCTAGCATAGTCAGTCCAGACCCTTTCACAAGCCGTTTCTTTAGAAAGGAAAATGAGATCTGCATGTCTTGTCACTCAAGCATAGAGGAGCGTAGCCTTCCTCTTTATTTTCATTAAATCAGAATGTTGCAATTTTGTCTCAAAAATCCCTGTTTTCTTCATTGAAGCTATCCCCTGCTGTTCTTTGGAAATGGTTCCAAATAAATTAGTAGTTAGTACTTAAAGAAATTGCAAGTCCTGGGATTTTTTTCCTTTTTGGGGGTGTGGAGTAGGACAGGGAATCTCCTCTGAGGTTTAAGCAGTATGTCTCTTCAGCTAGGAGTGAATGCATCCAGTAGGCACTCATCGCTGCCTGCTTGGCCTCAGAAAAACCCCCAAAACATCTAAGCCTGTAACTAATTGAAAATAAGCCACACTATTAAGGTAGTCTTGCCTGCTCCTGTGATTTTTTTTTTTTTTTTTTTCCTCCTCTGCTGCCTTGCGCAGACACAACTGTCTGTGTGATATACTACTAGATTAGGGAATGGCTCTCCCCTTTTTCTTTTTTGTTTTCAGTTCTGCACCGTATCAAAGCACTACAGACAGTTCCCATATAAAATGTAATCAAGATACTTAATTCTGTTACATACTCACTTGCACAAAAAAAAAAAAAAGAGTGTAAGACCTTGGTAGAATTCAGGAGGGTTTCCCTGTCTGATTTTGTTCCTCTCTGGAGACTGGTATTATTTCTTTGACCTGTTCCATGCATATTTCAATTAAACAATTTGTCACAGGAGATATTTGAAATGGGCTACATGTGCATTTAAATGAAAACAGAGGTATTTATAGAACAGACATCTTAAGTATGATTTCTTAATTTAGACTGTTTGGGAAGCAGTGCAGTGAAGGCATAACTAACTGCAGGAGCTTCAGCTGCTTTGCCTCAGCCTCTGGTGAGACTGATGTAACCCAGGCAGTTACCTCAAAAGCTGGCTTGGTTTTTTCTTGCTCATGTTGCATTTACCACTCACAGGTGTAGTATAGACCTTGATTACTTCTACACTATCTTTCATTCAAGCTTTCTATTTGCAGCACCGAGATTATTTTTATAAGTGTGTAGAGGTACTGATTACTCAATCTCTAATAGCTGGATGTCCCAAGTCTTAAATTTTCTAGGTGACTGACTAGTGCTAGGACTAGTAAAAAAGACAATTAATAGGCTTATTATGCAGATTTGCCTCATTCTTGCAAATCTACCACTAACATAAAAATCCAAACGTGTTCATTGCAAAAAAGTTAATAAGACCATCCTCAGTTTCAAATGTACTAATCAGCTGAATATGAGCAGAAAACTCCCTTTTCTCTTTTGCGCCCTCCCATTATTTAGACTTACCTTTTAAGTTCTCCTGATGGACTTGTGCTCTATACTTAATTTTCTTCATGCTTACTTTGACAAAGTGAAGTTTTGCACTTGTCCTTGCTTTCACCAAAAGTCTACTCTCTTCTCTGTAAACGAATGTCTGCCTTCTGAGCTGGCCTTAAGATGAGAAGGGGGGGGTGGGGGGTGGGGGGAGCGTGCACGGGGAGCATTTTGACTTAAAAAAAAAAAAAAAAGTTGTTCTGTACTGAAATGTTCCACAGAATGGGCACAACATTTTTCTTCTTTGTTCTACAGAGCTTAAAAAAAAGCCTAAGGGAACAAGGTACATAATGAGTAACCCGACCAGGCAGTGTGTAACTGGTTTAAAAATCCTTAATTTCCCTAACTGGTGGGAACTGAAGCTCACTGGTTAGAGTGAAGGTCATTCTCTTGCCTGGAAACCCGGCAGTTAAAGTGCTGTGGTTTGGTCAATTGAGATGAAATTAATCTCTTCTTTAGTGTCTTAAAAGTTAGGTGTCCTAATTGTCTAGACTAATCAACTACTTCATTTTCACTAGAGATGCAATGGGCAAAGTATCCCAGCTCTCTTTTTCTTCCTGAGGAGTCCTAGGCAGCAAATATTAAAGGTTAACCTTTAGACTTATGAATAATTTTACTTGCAGTACTTAATGAATGTTGATGACTGTTCTCTTTTGCTTTCTGGAAGCAATATGTGACTTTTTTTAGGCATACATAAAACTCTATTTCTTTACCTTGAATGACTTGCTCTCTTGGCCTGGTTCAGATAGATACAGAGACAGCCTTCCTATCAAACTTTCAAGTGGAAAAAGCATTGGAAAAAAATCAGTGGAAAAGTAGGGGAGAGGTAACCCTCAAACAGAGCAGGTAGTCTTTTGTTAAAGCAGATACTGAAAGGCCATGAACCTTCAACCAAGCACAGGTAACATTAATTGTAAGAAAGGGCAAACTCCTGTAATCGTGTTCATCCAGAGAAGAAACTTCAGGTACTTCAGTATCAAATGGAAAAAAAAAATTGCACATCAGATGCAATTCTTCTGTATCATACTGAATGGGCGAAAGGATACTTAAGCTTCTACCGCTTGCCTCTTGTAGCTGTTCAGCTTGGTTGCAAGCATTTTACTGGAACATCTTTGAGTGACGAATCTTCCTGGGTGGAGGTTCATTCACTGACTCATTAATTCTGAAACATACAGTCTTAAAAATGGAAGATGGGAATTAAGATTTTGAACCATTAATATCTTATGAAACTTTACATGTTAGATTAGAAGTCCTCTTTAAGAAATGACAATGATCTAAGTAAGGAAAAGCAGGGATCAGCTTGAGCACTGAAATACAACATGCTATATGGTTTGCACAGATAGGGCAGATGATATCTGAAGTTGGAAGGAAAAAGGCTCATTCAACTGAATTCCTTTCTAAAAGAAGCTCACTTTTATGAGTTGATCTTAGAGGCATTTGTACTATTCAGCATCAAAAGCTTCTAGATTACAGCTGAAACGGTTTTGTCAATATTGGTGTTGTAAAACAAACTTGGTTTGAAGCAAAAGGAGATACGTCTTACTTCTATTCTTCACTGCTGAGCCTGGAATGTCTCTCTTAGCAATTTTGAATTGGATCTGATTTTAAAATGATCAGGAATTAAAAGGGGGAGAGGGGCTTGAGCTTTGGTTGAGTTGCATAAAATCAAGATCTAATGTATCTTTAAAATCTGAAATTCTAAAATTTGGTTGTATTGCAGAGTTTCCAAATGTGTTTTTTGGAAATCTAAATAATTTCACAGAATACTGAGTAAACAATGTATGTTTAAAAATTGAAAAAGTTCATTATCTATTAAGGATCAGGCCTCTTAAAACTGTGATACTAATATTTAATATTCTGTCCTGTACTGACATCTGTTTAGCTCTTACATTAACTGAGGTTAATTTAATTTAACATGAGATGGCAAGGTGACTCTTCTTAGGAATAGGGAGGTGGTGTGTGCTTTTAAAATGCCAGGCTTTGCAGTGTGATGAGAACCTGTTAATGAATCACTGAAACATTACTGTGAGGAGACTGATACTTCAATGTTACATGTCAGTATACTGCCGCTAGTAAAAAATACTGACATTAAGAATGCATGGACTATTACTTCTTGTCCTACCAACTGTACTGCTATAGTTGCATGGGGATAGGAATAGGGTAAGTCCAGGAAAGTTTTAGTCTTGTGGAAGCTCCCAGGGGTGTTGAGTAATAATAAGTTATTTTGAGATTATTACATGATTCACAGGCCAGAACTCCACCAAAATTTTACATAAACTCTTTACAGTTACCTCCAGGATAGTCAGAGCTGTTGCCAGAGCAGGCAGTGACATGGGCATATGTATGCCTGTTTGAATGCTTTTGTTTGTTCCTGTATTAGAAAGGTGAAGGTTACCAAAGTTGGATGTGATTTTGCATATACAGTTTATTCCCAAAAAGACACACACACACAGAGCAGGCTAAAATGTATGTGTAAGAAACTCTTGCTTATTGTACATAATATTTTTCTGCTAAAGAGGAAAAAAGGCTGTATCTTCTCTGTCCAGTTTAAGTTAAGCTTCCTAACACTATGAACTTGTGGCTTTGTTTTAAGGTAAACTTCTTTCAGAGACCTATTTCTACCTTACCACCCATCAAGACCATCATAAATTTCTCTGCGTGGCAGGAATACTTTTTAGGACCACCCTCTGAGACTGTTGAATCTTTTGGTACACAAATAGAAGTCCTTCAATCCTATTAAAATATGTCGAAAAATAAAAGGGACAATGACTTTTGGTGCATTGTCTGAATTGTGCACTATTTTTGGTGTTTGCAACATTATCCTAGGCCTTTTAGTAGGTATCTTCTTCTGAAGGCTACTTCTCGTACCAAATGTGTTTTGTGGCCCATGTTGGATCATTCTTTTTAATTCAGTTCAAAGTCCACTGGAACTAATCTCTGGCTTTTGAATTACTGTTGCTGTACTTGAATTTAAAAATGAGTACTAGATGATGTTTATCAGAATGGTAGCTGATTAAAGCAGAGAATGCAACTACTATAATCTGATTTTTCAAAAATGCATTTTCCATACTGAAAATAGAAGAAAGACACTATTAGTATTGTGTCACTGTGGCATTTCTAAATTTATAGCAGTGAAATGTCTGTCTAGGCCTGTCTCTCTCTCTCTCTTTTTTTTTTTTTTTTTTTGAAAGCCATTTCCAAGCTGAAGTCCCAATAAAGCAAAAGGTCATTCAGCTAGCTCAAGATGTTCACCACTGCATATTCTTGTTTGGATGATAAAGGCAGTGTCCCTGCTCCTAAGTGTGAGGTTAAAGAACTGTGCATGATAGATTATACTGATCTTACCTTTACACTCTTGTGCAAGAATAAAAAATGAAAAGTTAGTGCCTGGTCCAGTTGTCCAATCAGACTTTACTGTTGTTTCAGAAGAATTTCTGTTCTCCTCTGTGTGCTTCTAAACAAGGCCCTTCACTGTTAAATGCACCGATATCTGAAGTGTTTACCAGCTAGACACTAAGGAACTGTGTCCTGCCTTGTAGTTACAAAATTTCCGGTTCTAGAGCTTGAGTAATTTCTTCTGTTCATTAGACTTGATGCATTTACAGTAGGTGCTGTGATTGATTAATCTGCTTTTTTAACTAAAACCCTCTGCTTAGTTAGTCATAAGGGCTCCAGATTCTTAGGACTTTTGAAATAAGTTGATATTTTTATTTACCTGGAGGTGCTGAAGTACAGTGAACTTTTATGTCTAAAGTAAAAACTTAAAATGCCTTATGTGCTGGGTTAGATAATTAGTCAATGGGGTGGTTGTAAGGCATGGTGTATATTCAGCAGTAGTTCACAGCATAAGTCGAGTTTCAATATTATCACAAATACAGTGGGTTTCTTTTTTACTTTGTAGACTTTTACTTGAGAGTGCTGGAAAGGATTGCAGCCAACAATTTCTGGGAAGAGTTATGACTAGTTCTTTTTCCAACTTAACTGTGTGGAAACAAAGCAACAGAAGTGTAGCCCTCTATACTGGTCTTGTAAGGCTTTCAACACTGTAAATTCTCTGGCTTTAGTAAGTAAAAATACAGTATTGAGACACTGGCAAAGAAGTTGGTTAAGCAGGCAGTGTCAGTGTCCTGTGGCTCCTGGGCTTGGAGATCAGTTGTAGAATACCGATGGGGAGGTGATAGTGAACAGTGATGGCTAGTCAAATAAGGAGCGTCTTATTCGTTTCACCAAAGATTCTCTCATACAAATGACTAGATGCTTCTTTGTAAGTGACCTCACAAACTTTAAGAATAAGCAGTTAGTATAGGTGTGTCAATCAAAATACAAATATACTTTGTGTATGTAATGACTTTAATCATGTATGCTAGGGAAATTTTTTTTACTGTTATGTTTTTTACTGGCCTCTTTTTTAATGCCTCAAAAAATGTTTGAGAGTAGGTGGTAAATTGAGGAAGAAAAGAGTTTCTAAACTGTGGTCGGTCAGGTTGCAGCAAGCAGGCCTATGTAAATATGGCATCTATTGTCTTTACATTGTGTTTGTGAAACCTGGGCATACATGGTTATCTGTAGCAAGTCATGAAGATGGCTGGTCTGGAGAAATTTAAGAATCATGGGACTTAGCTTAACCAGTTGGTCTTCACCCTCTGTAAAGCAGGTGTGTGAGTAATCTATTTCAGTGACATAAAACTCTCAAATAGCTGAGATACGACTTTTGATCTGGATGATGGTAGATCAGTCAAGTTCGAAAGGTATTGGGGTCAAAATATGCAGAGAAGAGAAGAAAACCTGGCCTATCCTAGTCTAAATACTGCCTCATGAGCTGTCTCCAGCTCATTGGAAGCTTTCATCTGCTCCTACTGCTTGTATTGCAGTAATGCTATTTATTCTGTTAGGATACTGATCTGGTGCAGAGCTTATTCTGCAGGATTTACTGATTTAATTCTTGGCAGAATTATCAATTGTCCAGAATTAATTGCTATGAAAATACTGAAGTCAGAGAAGCTAAATTTTTCACTTCTGTTAAATGTGTTGCATTGTTTTAAATTTTTTCCCCTGCAGTCTCAACTACTCTACCCTGCTTTTTAACAAGAACAATACAATCCATTTTCTGTAGGCAGCCCCCATCTCTTTTGAACTGAGTAAATCTTAAGCTGAAGTATTCCTTTTAACAATAGGCATTTAACTGGACTGGGATGAGAATTATCAAATACTTACAGGTGTACCCTGTGCAAAGTAAGGAAAGAACTAAATCTGAAAGATTGTTTGTAGAACAGACAACAGGATTAAGATGAAGGATTAGAGATGGGAAAGGTAGTGAAATAGTTAAGCATGCAGGTTTTGAAGGCTGAGTAACTAATAGCAGGTGGTGAAATTTAGAAGTTCGGGGGATAAACCAATTTAAATGCCATATATACCATTGCCTCAAGGCTGCTTTGAGACTATGGGGAAGGAGGTAGGATCACTGGCTTGTTTTCCACTGGAATCATATGCTCTGTCTAAATTCCTGGAATTAATGGTTTGTGGCAGCCTGGGACTGGCTCAAACTAGAATGGTAACAACTTAGCAAAAAGAAAATATAGGGACTGTAATTACTTTGTTTGTGTGATTTGACTTTGCTACTGATTCTATTAGCCTCTGGACTGCAATGTTAGAACATTTTGTTTGAGAAGATTAATCAGTTACGGTAGAATTCTTTTCAAGCTCTGCAGTTATAGCACCTGTGAAAAGAGCCAAGCAAGAATTACGGTTAGGCTGGGACAGGTAGACGCTGTGCTTGTTAAAAGCTGAAACATTTAATGTTCTTTGCAGGTCATGCAGTGTACCTCAGGAAAGCGTAGCCTTCATTAGGTGTGCAAAATGTTAAATTTTTATTCCAGTGAAGTAGATTTGTTTTGACTGCAGAATGTCTATTTGGTTTGAGTGCAACTGTAACAACAAAAAAATTTATAAGCAATGACAAGCAAAATTCCAACATGCTTTATTCATGATACTAGTAAGCACTGTTAAAATTAAGATGATAAGCAACAGGTAGTTGATTTTTTTTTTTTTTTT
>VXBL01006133.1:502101-543060 GCA_013400195.1 Aramus guarauna | reverse complement strand
TTTTTGGGGGGGGGGGTGGTGGTTTATAAAATGTCTAGCTAAGCAGTGGGAAGACCAATCTACACAGCAGGATCTTTGGATGGTCCCTTTTCCCTTGACCCCTCTAAAGTTTCACAGCAGCTGATGGAGAGGATTTCTAAAATGCCCAGTAAAGGATCAAAACGCGTTGCGTTTGCAACATTGAGGTCGTATGGTGTAACAACAACACTGGTGTAATTGTGGTATACTTGAGGAACTAAGTGTGCTATTCTGGGGTGAAAAATGATCTTGGTAATTTGAAATTGAATTTTATCACAGTTTATCATCACTAGTTGGTCAAAATTCATTTGCTCACTTTAAAATGGTGTATGTGATCTTTCTTAGCATCGCTCCTTAAGTCCTTCAAAAAAAAACCCAACCCCAAATCCCTGAAGCTGCAGGCAACTCATTAGTAAACAAGTTTTACAATGGCTGTTTGAAACTAGATACTGGGGGTGGGCGGGGAGAGATAGATGTCAGGCTTCAGGTTTAGGTTTGGAGTCTAGCAAGAGGCATTAGAAAATATAACACTGTGGATTATTTGTGCCCATGTGGCATAAAACCAGCAACAATGTGGCTTTCTAACTTTGTCCAACAGTTTGAAAATCACCTTCAAATTGCTATTCCCTTACATTAAACACCCAGTAAAAGGAAAGCAGATGATGTTGCCAGTGGTAGCAGAATGTGATTGTCAGGAAGGAGAGAGATAGAATATATTATCTTAGTGCTGACTTGTTTTGTTAGGATTAAATTGTAGTCAGCAACCTTGGGTCGGAACAGCGCGCTGCTCCCCTCTGTTTAAAAGTGTACTTCTGCAACAGCAGGAGTGAACTGGGTGATGATCCTATGTGCAGCTTGGAACTACTGCAGAAAACCTGGGTGGAGAATAGGCAGAGCAGCCAAGTGGGGAGGCGGGGACATGCAGGAAGTAAAGGATCCCTGCGCTGCCTCTTTTTCCTCCTCCTTACAGCTAGCTTGGCAGGCAGAAAAGGACATGCTTGCCTCTTGCTTATCTTGATTCTTTCTATTCAGTGGTTGAGTAGCAAAAGCAGATATTAAGCTCAAATCTCTGCAGCCTCATGTACTGGACTTGGAAAAGTACAAGAGGTTTCAAAGAAAAAACAATGCTTCCTTCTAACTTAGATGTTTGCTTTCCTTCTGCTGTGCGTTAAGTCCACAGCCTAGTGAATTCCCATCGGAAACTAGCACCCAAGTAGTTCTTTGATGTGTGCGTGTCTCTTTTCCTGATGGATTTTACAACAAGAGAGATCTGTCCCATATTTGTAATTGTTAAATCCCACTGCTGCTGCTCTCACAAGGATTGCGGTAAAGAGGTAGGTAAGAATTTCAGGTCTATAGAATAAGTGTGTGTAGCCACAGAAAAGGATTTTGGGGGTGACTCAGAATTCTTGATAAAACTGCTGAACTGCTTTATGTTCGCATAGATTGGGTCTTCAGCTTTTAAACTTGACTGTACTTTTTTCTGTAATTTTTTAATTCTAGATTAAAATCCTGAACAGCAAGGCCGGAACACTTACTGCTCTGCTTTTTTCTATCTGTGTTGTTATTCCAAATATACTTTTTTTTTTTTTTTTTTTTTTTTTTTTTTTTTTTTTTTTTTTAAATTTAGGATTGGTGAGGGTATGTAACACTTCCGTTTTCGTTTAGGTTTGATGTAAAAGTTATACAGCACTGATCGTACCTTCTCTTATGAAGTAAATGATATTTTCTGTATTTCTTGGGTTAGAACAAGATGCTAAACTATTGACCCAGTAATCTGGTGATCTAACTAATGCAAAAGGCTACGTATTTCTAGGCAAAAATTGTGAAGAGGAGTTCTGGGGAGTGCATACTTTGGTGTTTAAAGTATCTTGAAAATCCAGTGTTTTTAAGAGTGCCTAACTTGCCTTTAATGGATCAAATAACCATATAAATGTGGATGTTGAATTTTGGAACACTTTTTTCCGTCTGATTAAAATCTGATAAAATCACAAACTTTACCACATCTAAGAGAAGTGAAATATGAAATCTCTTCTTATGCTTAGCACGAAGACTGTGAGATAAGTGTTTAGTTTTGCATCAGTTGTGTTTTGTGCTACGTACGCATATGCCCATATTTTAGAGGTGGTCTCAAAATGTAAGTGTTCTTTGGGTTTTATTTTAAGTTGGCACTTCTTTCCAAAGAAGCAGTTCTGCCCTTCTTAGCTATTGCACTGTCACTTTCCTTCTGTAAGTCTGAGAACTGGTGCAACAGCGTAGGGAACCAGACTGGGGAGCTGCTTCTCACTGGAAACTACTGCAGGCTTTTTTGGCTGGATTTGTTTCAAGTTTGACAAACACTGTGATCTCGTTCATGAGGCAGCTGTATAAATGTATGTGCTGGCAAAAGTGAGGAAATGACACCGCTGTGGGAATGGGAGATGAAGAATGGGAGGCTTGCTTTCAGCAGCGCTGCTTGTTCATGCTATTTTAGATAGTAGCTTGCGAAAATGATGATTTTTCATGTGTTCCTGCTATACCTATCTAAACTTTTTTTTTCCTCTGCAAGAGCTCTTCCTTCTGTTTCTTCAGCAAATGCAGAAAAATGCAGTGGGATTTGGGTGTTTAGTTCTCATTAAACTACCACTGGGGAAAAGGACTAAAAAGATTAAAAGATTTGAGTTCTTCTAAGGAGTTTGGGGACCAGGAGGAGGCAACTAAGAATGTGACCATCTTGCAGTAAGTGTGGTGAAAAGCAGGAAATACTGAATGGCTTAGTATGTACTTGAGTGCCTTTGGATTCAGAAACTAATGAGCATATGCTTGGCTGCACAGCTCATGTGCTCTTAAGGACACAACAAGGTTATATGAATTGCAGGGCCTGGCCTACTCTCGGTTTCTCCAGCAGATTGAGGCAGCTCTGGGTAGAAAAGGGTTCACTGATTTACTGTTTTTTTTTTTTTTTTTTTTTTTTTTTATCATTCATACTATCCTCTGTCTTGTTATGTAAAATAGTTCGATACTTCCCCTAGTGCTTGGAGGAGAGGAAAAAAAAAAAGTTCTTAAAAGCTGATGGTACTTAAGTGGCCTGAATTTCAGCATAAGGGGTGCTTGGCCAGCACTGTAGACTAGGCTTAGGCAATCCTTCTCATGGATTGTGGAAGAAACTGCAAAAATAGGTAGCTGCTTGAACGCAGGATCCTCTGTTGGTTTTAGGCCCTAGTGTGAGGTTCTCCCAGATTTTCTGAGAAGCACTTAGGAGCATAGAAGCTAGACTGGCAGAGGCATCTCTTTTTAACTGAAATCATGGGGTTTGGAATTGACAAAATGGGGTATTGTAAAATGGCCCTCATGGAAGGGCCTGAAGATTTTGGACAGGTATTTAATTTCTTTGGGGATAGAGAAACACAGGGTAGCAGACTGGATCACTGATTTTAAAATCTGTTCTTAGCTTTACTTTTTCAGGCTTCG
Organism: Aramus guarauna; assembly: GCA_013400195.1. Taxonomy (NCBI): domain Eukaryota; kingdom Metazoa; phylum Chordata; class Aves; order Gruiformes; family Aramidae; genus Aramus; species Aramus guarauna. Next base: position 539,592 of record VXBL01006133.1, on the reverse strand, counting down.
TGCAAGAACAGAGCATGTGGGGAAAACAGTTAACAAGAAAACTTATGCTCTGGCTTTATGTTAATATTTTGCTGTACCAGTTGTTCTACTCATCATTTAGTTTACTCAGCTTTTATTTTTTCTGAAGTGAGATTGTCACAGATCTGACATCTTCCTTCTGCTGCCAAAGCGTAAATGAACATACGTGCAGGCTGCTGTTATGTCTGGGACTTGAGCTATTTAGGAGACTTCGATGTGTTAGCTAAACTTTGGCAATTTAGATACAAATTTATACAATAAGCAATTGAGTAATTCTTGTGTATGTTATGTATGTGTATATAGGAGAGCATTTAATTACATATAGAAACAGCTATATATATATGAACCTGAACTCCTGGGACCATTTTAAGCTTGGTCATAATTAAAGGAGGGTATCTCTGACTAGTCTGCTACATGAGCAGACACCCATGCAAACAGGTACTTCATGCCAGTAGTAAACATGAAAACTAGTTTCATAAATCCCTGTAGAGTGTAGGGCTCTGTGATGTACTACTAGGAAGCTGAAGATTTGTGATATGGCTTGGTTACAGTATTAAACTTACCTGTCCAAACTTTGGTCTCGTATCTTATCAGCTGAGGCATTGATCTCCAAAAGTCTTAATGTTCAGTGAAGCTTGTAAAAGCATTGTTACTGTTCACTGACAAACTGTGTGTTGGGGCTTAGTCTAGTCACAATATACTCTTCAGTTCTGTGAATTTCAATTGTTAGAATTTCATAGGAGCAAATTCTAGAGCAAAGCAATAGATAACCAGAATGCTGTTGTAACAGGAAGTCTTTATCAAGTGAAAAATGGTGCCTTTCTATAGGGGTTTTATTTGTCCTTTTAAAAATTCCAGATACAACACCTTTGTAAAATGTAGTGACAAATAGCCCTGTTGTCCACTGAAAGACTGGACTCTTGTGCTTCCCCCAGTCTTGTGTTTGCATCTGTTAAAGTTGATGTTGACTGTGCCCTCTCCTGGAAGAGTGTGGTAGAGAATATTGCAAGTAGTGAACATATCAAGTCAATATCCTGCCATGTCTGACCAAGGGGAAGTAAAAATGTATTTAAATGTAAATGGAAAATATTATCATATTACTCTCCATGTTCAGTTAAATGAAGGTCTGTAGTTGCAAAGGCTCTGGTTCAGAGACTTGAACCTTTCTGTTTCAAGACTTGTTTCCCACTGACAATAGAGAAAGGGAGAAGGTTCATGTCTTGATGTCCCCATTTGGTGGGAAGCAGTGTCGTATAGGATATTGGGAGAAGTACTTTCTGGTTAGGACTCGAATCATGATGCTTGTACTACTACTACTTCATTTATTTCTGTACTTCAGACTCTATGGTTTTCATTTTTTGTTTAGTGATTTACCAGTGACACAGGGTCAGATGTATCAAGTGTGTGATTTCAGGACTGTCTGGCTTGAAAATGTGAGCTCTTCAGATATCAGAATTTGAACAGGATGTCTTCATCCTCTCTCATTCTGATTTAAATACAGAGTTTGAAGCTAAAGGCTGAATCAAGTAAAATTGAGCGTCAATTTTGCTGTTGTGGACAATTGCCTCTGAAATAGAGCTTCTGGCCACGATTAGGTGATGAAGTTTGGCACTCTGCCTGCAATTTTTTTGCAGAATTCCCAGATGGTCATATTTCATGGCCTATTTGCTTTACGGATTTGAGTAGCTGGTCGTGCTTAGATTTTGTTTTGCTCTTGTTCAACAGCTTTAGCATGTATTGGAAAAAGGATTGCTGTGTGTTGTTGAAGGGCTTTTGTAAAGGTCTGTATTGCTAAGCTCATTTTCCTGAACTCACAACAGCAGTGATGCAGGAGTGTTGTTTGAGTATAGTAGGTCTTCTGGGGAGAGCTAAGATACAGGAAGATCTTTGGTTTGGGGTTTTTTTTTTTTTTTTTGCCTCTTTTTAAACACTGGACAAGTTACTTAACGATCCAGTCAGATCATTCTGGGATAAGCTTTTTCCTATAAAATCAATCTATGACAAAATTACTTCATAAAATGGCATGTTGGAACCATTCTGGGAAGCAGCAGGATACTTTGAAGACCGTTAAATTAGTCACGTGGATTTGTGCATTAGTGTTACACAGGAAACATTTCCTTTCATTTTCAGTCTGGTCTGTGAACTCACCTCTAACCAGCATAATTTCTGTGGAAACAAAATGATTCTGCTTTCATAAGTGAGAACCTAACTGCCAAAGCCTTTTTTTATGGAAGTGTAACTGAGAAATAAGGGGAAAAAAAAGTGTTTGCAAAACTCACTAGCAAACAGATGAACAGTAAGATTGGGGTCAGATTTTTCTATAATTTGCACTAGTGAGGAATTCAGACTAGTTATCTATTAAGTAAAAATAGCTGGTCTGTAAACACAATCAAAACTTAAATCAAGTGGGTCTTCCAGATTCTCTGTTGTTACTTGTATGTTCCAGGGTGTCAAGCCAGCCAGCTTCGATAAAGTAGCAATCCCTGAAGTGAAGGAGATTATTGAGGGATGCATTCGGCAAAACAAAGGCGAAAGGTAAGTACTTTCTTTTCAGGTAGAAGTATTACATCTACTAGATAATACTAGATCCAGTTAGTTCCTGGGGTCTTCTGGTGAAAGCTGAGAAGCCAGTATTACCGCTCCAGCTCCTATTCTTTGGTAGATTCTTATTCAATAATTGTTTTAAAGAATAGTCAGGAAAAGTGCAGATGCTACAGTAACGGTCCATGTCAGTTTATTCAGAAATTCTACTGTTTTTAATAAAACTTTGACCTAGTCAGCAAAATAGTGGAGGACAATCCTTCTGGGTTCCCAGGTATTTGGATTGTTTGGTTAGTTTGTTATTCGGTAATCCTTTGTATTTCCTGTCCCTTTTGATTTATGTGGCATTTTATGGCTGATTATTTTGAGAGCTCTTTTTTTATTAAATTCTTGCCGCTCATTTTCATCTGCATTTTCTGCAAGATGACTTCTACTTGAAGTGATTAATTTATACAATTACAGGAAATCCGTAAGTGCTCTGATGACTTATTTGTGAGGTTTGTTTTGATTTCTGCTTTTACATAATTGCTTCTTACTGAATGTCCTGTTTAAGAATGCTTCAGCCCCTAGCGTCCTGCTATTCTGTTCAGAGGTAGTTTTGTAGGTTCATGGATGTTTATTCATCCCCTTCTATTAACTCTTGAAGTTTTACATCTGATGGCGTTGCTGTGTATTTTTAATTTCTGTTCTTTTTCTTAGTTTTCAACAGTTTCATATTTTTCCCCATTTTAAGTTAACTTTTTGGCTGCACATCACTTATTTCTTGCCATTTAGTTTAAAGTTTACTTTTAGACTACTACTGTTAATGCTGTGCATATATGAACATAGATATTTTTTGTACCTTCAAGAAAAAGCTTCTAATTGTGCCAAAGAGAATGCAAGTTGAAGTTGTTAAAAATAGTATAAAATATGAAAGGAATCATGTGGTGCTTATCTAGTGCTGAATTTAATAAATGAGGCTTTTGACTTATGTGTATGACTGAAATACATATTTGGATTACTGTACTGATTTGGGGACTAAGGCTTGTGTGTTGGATCTTAATGTTCAGTAAAATTAAACTGTTTTTTCAAGGTTTCTTATTATTTTAGTTAATATATATCCTGTTCAGTTGGCTTGAACTTGCTGGTGTTTGTGCTGACCAGTGTATAGTATCTTTTTTTTTTTTTTGGCCACATCTATAGCATTGTTGCAATTTATTTCTCCATCATGCTTTTAAACTGAAATTTGAATGATGGACTGTCAAATAGTTCATGGGAGAAGTGCGAAATGTAGGGAATAAATTTGTGGGATCATCAGGCAAAGATATTCCTTGATATTTTATAAAAGCTAATAACTGTGTGTGCTTTCTATATTCTTTCACAATATACTAGATATGCTATTAAGGACCTTTTGAATCATGCTTTCTTCCAAGAAGAGACTGGAGTACGGGTAGAACTAGCAGAGGAAGATGATGGAGAAAAAATTGCCATTAAACTCTGGCTGCGAATTGAAGACATCAAAAAACTCAAGGGCAAATATAAAGATAATGAGGCAATAGAGTTTTCCTTTGACTTGGAGAGAGATGTCCCAGAGGATGTAGCACAGGAAATGGTAAGTGTTGGTGGTCTTACAAAGCATCGGAAGTACTAATGTTCTCTGAAAGGTAGTTTGTTGGCAGTTGTTACCATCTAGAAATAAAACAGCTTCAGAAGTTTGTGAATGAGAAGTTAGTGCCAGAGAGTGGTAGCTTATGTTGTAGCACTACAACGGTGGCTGTCTATGACAGTCTGAATTCTGTGAATATATCCTCCTTCAGGTTGAATCTGGCTATGTCTGTGAAGGGGATCACAAGACAATGGCGAAAGCTATCAAGGACAGGGTATCTTTGATTAAGCGAAAGCGAGAGCAGCGTCAGTTGGTGCGAGAAGAACAGGAGAAGAAGCTTCAGGAAGAAGGTAGTCAGAAGCAGCAGCTGGAGCAACAGCAACCATCAAGTGCTTCCCATGCAGGGTCAAAGCATACCCTATCTGTCACTGGTACTACTCCTGTCCCCACTACTTCAGCATCGGTTTCTACACAAGTGGAGCCTGAAGAACCAGAAGCTGATCAACACCAACAACTGCAGTTCCAGCAACCCAGTATATCTATTCTTTGTAAGTGTGTCAGTTGGTTTATTTAGGAACTCTTGCACTTACATAGTTCCCCTCCTTAGAGTCTTAAACTTTTGGTGGGTATAGCAGTAAATATCTTAAAGATGTTGCTGTCTGCCATTGCTGTCTGCTGAAGAACACTAGACCACTAGAACGCACAGCAAAATAAGATGCATTCCTGTGCCTTAGCTGAGCCAAGTCTTGGCACAATTCAGTCTGATGTCTGAGCACAAAATCATTTTCCTTTGTTTCAAGTTAATGCACTAAATGAACTGGGGCACCTGAAGCATGAACACACGTCCTAGTTTTTGCTGCCCTCCTATAGGGACAGTATATTCTGGCCCTGCAGAAGGCTGTATCCTCTTGCACCAGTGCAGTTACAGCTATTAGAAACACTTATTTGAATCCTTATTAACTTATGATTAAGGTGGGAATGAGGTTAATGTACCAGCAGTTCAGCTCATAATTTGCTTTCTGAAAAAAGGCTTCATATTCTGCTTTACATACTATACATGAAAAGGTGAATTAATGTTCCTAACTTTTCCTCTTCTGCCATCCCAACATTTGAATCAGTTTTTGAATAATGATGGTAGATGAGAACTTCTGTATTAAAATGGTGAAGTTAGAAAGCAAATTACTATCTGCTCTTTAGGTAAAAGGGATTTTAATTTCTCTACTATGCCTACATCAGGTGCATCTTCCAGCCAGCACAACAGACCTGTTTTATAAGTCTGTGTAAAAATTAAAAAACTAAACCCCCCCTGAAAGATCACTTATAACAATGTGGAATTTAAGTTTCTATTTCTAGTCTAGCCTTTTATAGGAAGAATAGTTTACTATAAGATATCTTCCCAAAGAACTCCTGAAATTACAGATTTTTATTTCAGAGGTTAGGGGAAGGTGTATTGGTAAGGAATTACTATATTGAGGAATAAAAAAAATATTTTTTAACCATCTTAAATATTACAAGAGGTAAATTGCTGATAAGGTCCACGTGACATGGCACAAATGTCAATCTAATATTTGATTCATTATAATATCTAAAGTTGTGAATCCAGACTGCAGTTGTTGAAATGCAGTTTTTTATCTTTAACTTCTGCAGCTGATGGGACAGTTGACAGTGGCCAGGGATCATCTGTTTATACTGAATCATGTGTGAGCAGTCAACAGACTGTGTCGTATGGTTCCCAGCATGACCAGTCAATCTCAACAGCTGCAGTCCAGGGTTATGCAGCTTCAGTTGGCCAAGTGCAGTCGCAACAGCATGGAGGATATCAGCCACCTGCAGCGGTAAGCCAGAATTGAGAGTATTGCATGGAATTAGTTTATTTTGTATTTTTCTTGAAAGGTGAGAGGACAGTCTGCCAGGCACTCATCCATGTATGGGGTTTCTTTTCTGGTGGGTTTTTTTGTTGTTGTTGGTTTTTTTTTGTTTGTTTGTTGTTTTTTTTTTCATGTGATACAAATTCTGCATGGGAGTAGTTAAGGGGCTATTTTTGCAAGGTGACTGAGTCTGGGGGGAGGGGAAGTGCAAAGACATACTTGTTTTTAAAGCTTTTATTTAATTTTGAGGGCACTTAAGCAGAATGATGGTTTAGGTCTTTTATGGATGGAGGTAACATCCTCAGAACAAGACTATCTCATGGAAGTAAGCATTTAATCTAACGTGGAAGATGGTGTGTGTATATGAAGTTACCAGGGATCAAGTTGTTGGTTTGATTTGAAGAAGGGATTAGAATAATTTGAGCTACTGTATAAGTATGAAATTGCTGTACATGTTCTGTGAGGCTTTGATTACAGATTCTGCAGGTAAGATTTTTTTTAACTTATAGAATGCTGCATGTGAGAACTCCGGACTGAAAAGACCCCACGCCCTTGTTCCCAGTTTTATTTCTGGCTTGTGTTGATTTGCTCATCAGTTGCCATGCGTATTCTTTTTCCCTGGAAAGTCTGCACTGGGCACAAATACTTTTCCTACTATGTTCATTTGTGTTGCCCTTTTATTTTGGTATGTTTTTTTCCTCGGTGTGTTTTTTAGATCTGAGTATGAGAGTATGCAGAAATCTATTCTAACTCCGGAGTAGAACTTCTGCTACTGTTATATTGTCTTCAGTGGTTCCCTTGTCACTTGTTTTTTACACAAATAAAAATCTGAGCCTGAGGCAGAGACATTATGGTATAATGTAGTAATACCACAAGGGAGAAGATGTGACACTTAAAGACTGAGAGTGCTCACTTTTTCTTGGTACCTGTGGTTGTAGGCTTTATTACAGAATCGTTGGTGTTACTAGTTTATTGGAAAACATGCTGGTTTTGCTCACAAGCAAAGCATCTCTATCTCTTTCAAAGGCATGTAACCTGAAGCATGTGGTACTGCTAGTCTTTGATCAAATGAGGTTTTAATCCCTCTAAATAAGCTCTCGTTCTGGCTAAGCCATATTTTGATGGGTGGGCATATATTGGACCAGGAGCCATTTCCCTGTCTATGGATGGCTAGCTTCCAGCTTGAAAGACCATAATCTTTTGAGAGGGAACGGGAGAACAAACATATCATAGAGGTGTAGTCAAGCTGCTTAGTTCACTGTTAAAATGTGCTCATGCTCTATGATGATGACAGTAGTACCAGGAGCTTGGCAGAACGGAGTAGAACACTACAGAGACTACTAACCATTTGTTGGAAAGACAGGATGACAAGTCAAAATGATACTGACAACTGGAGAAATGGCCATAAAAAGAAATAGAACACAGTTCAATCAGGACAAGAACAAGGTTCAAGCTTAAACAGGAATAATCAGCTACACAAGTACAGAGTGAGCATCAAATGACAAGGCAGCAAATCTGCCAAAAAAAAAAAGTCAGGGATTACATTGGACCACCAGCTAGACATGGTCAAAAACATCATGCTGTTGTGAAAAAGGCAAACATCATCTTATGTGAAGTAGTTCTGCTTTTGCTCATTGGTAAGTCTATCCTGGACACCCTGCTTGAGGGTGAATTGGGAGAGAATTCAGAGAGTGACAAAAAAAACCCTACCAGAAATACGGAAAACATGGTTTATGTGGGAAGACTGAAATAGTTAAGCTGAGCTTGTGAAAGATGAGCTTGAGGAGAAAGCTGTAAAGGCTGCTGTAAAATAGGAGGCTCATTAGATCACAACATTGTTGTCAGATAGAATAAGAAATAATAAACCTAAATTGCATCATGGAATTATTGTTTGGGAAGAATTTGTAGGGTTTTTTTTTTTTTCCCTAACCAACAAGAACGGTTAAGTAGTGCAGTCTCCATCACTGGAGACATTTCTGAACAGTTTAGATAAATTACAGTCAGGAATGGCATATATAACTGGTCCTGCCTTGGAGCAGGTGAAGATTATAGGTAAAGTATTTATTTAACCCTTTGAGTTCCCTTATGCCCCTCTCCTAAATTTTTGAGGAGTCTAGCAAGATTTCTCACATCAGAAATCTTTAAAATCTGATCTCCACTGATTATCTTGAGGTTTTTTCCCCGGGAGGTCTGTATTTGATTTCAGTTATGTTAAAAAAATTGTAGATTACAACCATAAGAGGCATGTACCATTAGCGAATGAAAACCTGCAGTTGAAGACTGCCTCTTTAAAGCATCATCTTTCCATTCACTTAAAAAAACCAAAACAAACCAACACAAAAAAACACACCACACCAAAAAAAGCAATAATTAAAAAAAAACCCAAACCCTAATTCTGCTTCTTCCAATTTGGTTGGATTTTGACCTATGGCCTTCTGGATTGTGGCAAGATTACAAAATCCTGATGCTTATATTGGCCCAGTGTCTGGAAAATGCTTGTCTAAGACTAATTTTACTGAATTTTCCACACATTAAACCAACTTTTTTTTTTTCCACAATTGATGTTGTAGAATGTGTAAAGCTTAAATTTTTATGGTAATGTTTTAGTTAATAAGGAGCCAGCTGCATACAGTTAGTCCACGTAATTCAGGCAGGGAAGTGCCCAAGCAGAGAGACTGGTGAGGTGTTATGTATAAACACACATCCACTCACTAAACTGAGAATGAATGTTTGAAAGCTCATCAGTTTCTGTTCAGGTTTTTTTGTCAGACTACCAGATGCTGTGAGTACATACAGTATGGACCACATCAGTGGTCCCAGAGAAAATATTCTCTCCTATCAGTTCTGCCTTCCACATGCTTCTTGTAAGGGTACTAGGGAACTTCCCACACTGCTCAGTAACCTAGGGCAAGCTTGGGTCCTCAGAGGTACACATAATCTGTTTCCAGTGTGTGTTGGCATTCATTCAGCATTTCTCATATCTTCTTGCACACATAGTAGTCAGTATTGGGCCTCTCATTGTGTGTCTGTATTTCTTTTCTACCTCATTATAGTTTTTGCTGGTTTTGTTTTTCATTTTTTTGAAGTATTCAATTCTTAACTTTTGTTTTCCTCCTTTAGCCTCAACGTGGTCGTAGCATGTCAGTTTGTGTCCCCCACCTTCCTGCTCTTCCCTCTATGTCCTGCATCCCTCTCAGTGCTCCTTGCACCCCACCACCAGCGCTGTCTGCACCTCTTTCTCCTTTCTACCTTCGGACTGTCCCTGAAGAAACCTTTGCAGAAAAGCTTTCTAAAGCCCTGGAAAGTGTCCTGCCCATGCACTCTGCCTCTCCACGCAAGCATCGACGCTCCAGCCTGCCCTCCCTCTCTGTCAGTCCTGTATGTGTTACCATTTGCCTCCTGGCACAGTAAGATATGTTATCATTAAATACATCCTGGGTTTCGGGCAGTTTTAAAATGAGAAAATGAAGAGCTGATTCCTTATTCCTTATACTGTGCTGCTGGAATGTTGATCTTTTTTGGGAAGCAGTACACTTAAACATTATCAAAACAGTGGCTGACCATTTGGTTTTTTTTGTATTTTAGGATGTTATAAATGTGAGTTACCCAGTTGTACCACAGAAGGTAAAGGGAAGACTCATTCTTATCCCCTTAAATCAGAAGACCAGCTTCTTATTTTCCAACTTCTAAGCAAGCATTGAATGTTAATTAAGCCCTGCAGAAAACAACCATTTTTTTAAAGCTTGGCTGCTGTGGCTGGTTGTTTTAAAGGTTTGGCTAGCTATGGTAGTGATACTAGAAATTTAGAGTATGAATACTTCTGAGGATTTTTCTGTAAGTTTTAACCAAAAATGCCACTTCAATTGCATCTTGATGGGAAGAAGCCATTGTTTCATGTTTCTTAGAAGGTTAGATGCAAGACAGCTTGCAGGACAGGAGGTAGTCTGTTTTCAGTTTTGGGCTTTGATTTACATGAAATAAATTTTGAGAAACACTTCTTTAACTGAAGTATGTGGAACTAGTTTTCAGAACATAGGAAGAGTTCTTCATCCTGTAGGAACTTATTGTTAGTGTTGGTCAATATGGAAATTTGCTGCTGCTTTTCCAGAAAAAAGGGGCTGGGGAGAAACAGAATAATGTGGAAACAGCAACTTGAAAAAGCCATAAATGGCATCTGTCTTAAAGACAGTATATTTGCTACTGACTCTTGAATATTTTTTTTTTCTTTCTCCTTCAGGGTTGATAACATGTTGTCTCTCAGCATACTGTGGGCAGAGATGAAAAACCAGAGAATTGCAAAGTTGTTTGGTGTTCTTACATAGAACTCTCTTTAGTGAAATTTTCCATACAAATCTTAAATAAAATAAGCCTCATCTGAAGTAGTACATCAGATGGAGTGGAATTGCCTGCAGACTCTGCTGTTACTTAACCTGTGAATGTTTTATTGTCAAAGCAAGAGTTAGGTTTGTTTCAGTGAGTGCTAATTTCCTATGTGAAAAGATATGATCAGAAGTGATCAAATGGATCAAAAGAGATGATCAAATTGGGCAGAATCGAAGGGCTCTGCCGTTTTATCATACATTTTTTTTCATCTGTGGGCTGGAATGGTTCAATTTTGTCTCGTAAAAAGTTTCTCTTTAGCTCCCAAGATTGCATACAGAATACTCCTGACAGGACACTAGCACTGTGGTTTTTGCATTGGATAATATTAAGATTTAATATCCTTTTATCTTCAAAATGCAATCTAGAGGCTCTGTATTGTTGCTGGTACCAAGTTCTGAATTTTCATAATCCCTGTATGACAATAACCTCAGAGGTTTAATTGGCTTTTGAGCACTGATCCCATTGGGTAGCCTGTGACAACAAATCTAATTATATTTTCAGGAGAAAAACTGTTTTATTTTTGTGAATTATTGAATTGGACTGGAAAAGCAGCTCTAACCCAAGCAAATGTTTCCATTTGTAGCTATGCCTGCCATGGATGTATTTAATGGATATTTACAACTCACCTAAATTTCCTAAGTATTGTATGTTTTTGACCATGAATTGAGTAGTCATTCTATAAAGTTATTTCACAGAACTGCCTAGTGAACTGTCCGTGTTGATGTGCTTTCACTTTTAATGTATGAATTACTTGTCTTGTTCATGTCAATACAGCCTCAGCATCCACGTGGGGGAACACCAACGTTCCCAGATTCACAGATATTTTTCCCAACCGTTCACGAACGGCCGGTGTCTTTCTCGCCACCACCTGTCTGCCCGCCGAAGGTGGCAGTTGCTCAGCGACGCAAGAGCACTTCATTTTTGGAAGCCCAAACTTGCCACTTCCAGCCATTGCTGAAGACTGGCCAGAGTTTAGTTCCACCTGGTGGTAGTCCCACCAATTGGACACCAGAGGCGTTCGTTATGCTGGGCACAGCAGCTCAGAGAGTCGCTGGAGAGCCTCTGCATGTGCAAGTTAATCCTGTGTTTGAGCCAGCTCCTGTCCACAGTGACTATAGATCTGGACCAACACCTCCAGAGGATGCTCACTACAGAATGCATCCAGAAGCTGTATATTTGGTGGGCATGCACTATCCATCACAGGTATCGGAGCAGTATGATCAAGTAGCTTATAACTCTCATGCGACTGAACAACATTTGAAGCAGGTCTCTGAGTCAAACCATGGGCAAGGTGGTCCTCCACAAAGCTCTGTGTTCGACTTTCAATCGGGCCAAACATACCTGGCAAGACATGTTCAGAACCTGAGGCTGGATTCTGGGATGGGTCCCCTTTCTCCATTATCCAGTGTTTCAGCTCCTCTGAGTGCAGATCCTGCTCAGATGACGTTCCACCAGGTATTTGTTCCGCACTCTGCCCCGGCTGTGCTCTCTCACAGTGGTGATGCCAGAGCGAGCTGTGTCTTTGAGTTCCATGTGCACACACCGACTTCTGCTCCAGCAGAAGGGGCAGTTTTACCCCAGCGGGTCTACAGAAGTCGCCGGGGCTCTATGGAGACCAGTCAAGAGGAATCCGCTCAAGGCATAGGGTCGCACGGTCGGCTTCAGCCTGTGACAGAGGAGCAGTGTAACTATCTTGGTCCTGAGTTAGCAGGTCCCAGAGAGGGCTCTGCCAGGCGGAGCTGGCCAGAAGGAAGCCCAGAATACTCCAGTGATTCCTCACAGCTGACTTCCTCTGACACTGGCGATTTCCAGTCTCCTCCCCCTACAGGGGGGTCATCTTCTGCTTTTGGTTCAGACTTCTCATTGCCCATTGTTCAGCTGCCTCAGAAGGTATTGCAAGAGTCGCAGCTCTTCATCTGCTTCCCCCAGGGAGCCTCGACTCAGCAGGCCTTGTCCACCTCGCTTTCATCAGGACCACCTTCACTCTATCCTCAGGTTACAGGAGCAACCCTTCCAGCATGTCTCTGCTTTTCATAAGTCATACCTTGCACTTAAAGGGGACCCTTGTTCTTAGACTTGCTCCATGGGGTTCTAAGTACCAGTGTTCATGGGGGTGTCTTTCCACCAAGTCAGGAGTATACCGGGATCTCTTTACTTACCAGGTTGCAATGAAATAACGAGGCATCAGCAACTACTTGGTCTGTGTTCAGCTTCAGCTGAAATACTGGTAGGGCTTTTGTGTTAAGGGTGACAAATGGTCAGTGTTCCTCCTGAGCTTAGTTTTTCTTTTGGCAAGAGATAGCTGGAGTATCAAATTGGCTATTAAACAATGGGTTTAATGAAATGTATTTTCGCCGCAGTTTGAATCAGCAGTGATAGTAAAACTTGCTTTGTATTTTTGTTCCTGCTCCTTAGCCATATATGAGAATGTGTTATTTGAAGTTGAACTTGCATATGAATAATATTTCATTAGACAACACCAAGGTTAATTTGGTGACTGTCCAAAATGCAAGAGCTTTTTCTAGGCTTGAGGGAAGAAAGTGGAAAGAGGAATGGAAGGAGCTATATTATGTACGTGTACGCGGTTTTGGAAATGTACTTGCAGGATCATAAAAGAAACTAAACAATGAGTAGTACATTAGTGGCACAAACAACTGTTGTTAATAAGTATTGCTTCCTTATAAGCCTAGAATATGGTGTCCTTTTAAAAAGCAAAATTTGAGGCCTGAAGCTTAGAGGTATGTGTTCCATCGGCATGTATGGTATTTGCACTTGCAATAGTCAGTAACTCATTTGTACACTGTGACTGTGAGGTGTATGTGTATATACATTGTGTCTGCACTTGTAGCCTGAAACTTTTGATCGGGTGTTTTTTTGTGAAAAGAGAGGATTTATTTTAGACTTCTCTCTTACTACTATTCTTGGAATTAGGCACTCTCTGACATGTTAGTTATTGGACTATTAGCAACTTTGGGATTTGTGTGAAGGAGCTGGAGGAGAATTTTTTTGCTTTTTGTGGTAAGATCAAGAACTGAGTATTTTAAGGCTTTCTGTATGGGATAATAAAGGCGTTTTATTAAAGCTGAAGCAGCTTTAATAATTAGTTTTATAGATAGTTATTTCTACGCTGTAGGAGAACTTGTGGAGTGAAGCTGCTACACAAGAAGTTTAAAAATTACTTGGGGATTGTTTCTCCATAAACCACCTCTGTTAGACTTCAGGAGGTGACTTCTGATGTATGTAAAATACATCTGGAAAACACAATAAGGGATCATGATTATTTTAGAGAATATAAGGTCTGAGGTCTTTTATCTAATTAATTAAAAGATCAGAATTTGAAGCACAAACTGTGTCAATGTGAACAGATGTGACAGCAGTGGGATATAGCACATGTTTAGATCCTAGCCTATAAGGGCCTCAAGCTTCTAAAACACCAAAGATGATAATGATTCTTTTCATTGGCAGTCTGCTTTCCCCAAAGTTTCTATAATTAAAGTAGTATGTAATTTTAATAAACTTGTTCCTAATTAGCTTCTACAAGCTGAATGATCACAGCATGAAGGAATTTTCAGATCTGTTTCTTACAAAGGTAGTTCACCAAAGCAGCGCATGCTCAGGGAACTCATCAGGAGGTCTTTGTCTAGGTGTCTCCCAGGATCTGATAAAAAAATATAATGGCAGAGAAATAACGATGAAAATCTTGGGATCTGATAAAAAATGTTGGCCACAGAAATAATGATGACATTCCATTCCATTTTCCTCTACATCTTCCACATTCATTTGTATGCCACTTATTAATTTTATTTGTTTGGTTTTTTTGCTTATTCAAAAATTCTGTCTTATCTATATGTGGACCCCCAGATTCTTCAATATCCAATTCTTGGTAGCCTTTGAATATGTAGTGAGTCTAGAAATTATTTCTAGCTTGTATTTTGACATGCCTCTTAAAGGGAACTCATGACATGTACATGTATCAAGTACTTTGTTATTGGTCTAGAATTCTGTACATCTTTGATTTTTTTTTTTTTTTAATAGTTTTGTTTCCTTCCAACCTCCTTCTGTCCCCCTACCTAACTGTGTAGAGAACACATGTAAAGGCAAACCGTAATGCCTCTATTTCCAGTTATTGTACCAAGGCATCCTGCTCTTAAAGCATCATCAGTGGAAGAAGCTGGTAGGCTGATCTGTCTCATGTTGAGGGGCACGTGGGTTGCAAAGACTTTCTGCGTTGGTTGTTTTGGAAGACTTAAAATGGAGTTCTGTATTTTTCTAGATGGCTCTGCTTTGTTCTGGTTGTCGTAGTGGAATTTGGCCAATAGGACTGCTTGTCCAAAAGGACAGCTAGAAACCTACTCCAGCCAGATCATTCCAGGCAGAAATGATTTTAACTGCCTGCTGCAGAAGCCATAGGGATTTTTAAGCTGATTCTGTGTCTTTTTTCTCCTCCAGACACAGGTGCAAGGTCAGTCAGCCTCAAGCAGTGCTTCGGTGCCATCCCAGCCTACCCAACACACTCAGCAGGTAAGATCACAGTCCCTAAACCCAGGAATAAATTACTGTTAGTGTAGGATTTTGATGACTCTCTAAGAGCAATTGACTACTTCTGTCCCCCTTTCAACCCTTAGTTTCGGACAAAAACAAAGGAATCCCATGATTCTCACCCAGTCTAGCATACGATGAGATTAACTTAATTGACTTTCTGAAATTTAATTTTCGAATCATGTTCGTGCTTGTTTTCATGTGTCTGTCTTCCCCAACTTCCACCTAAGCTTGTCAGGATTTGCAAGTTAGACTGTCTAGACAGGCAGACTTCATTCTCATGGTTTCTTCTAAGTGGAAATACTATCTTCTGCCACATCCTCTTCTCTTAACTGCCTTTTCTTCCTTTATAGAATCTTCATTCTGGTTTTCACAGGTGAAATTATTCTGTTGCAAGATTTGGTGCTGATAATGGAGTTGTATTAGTAATGCTAATTAGTAATTGCTAAAGCTTAAGTGACTCAGCATATTCAGAAGAACTACTGATGTCACTTATGAAGGAGTAAAAAAGTAGAATTTAAATAGCATATGCTTTAAAAACTTCTGTGGGGGAAGAAATAGCTTCTGCCTCTTTTCCCTACTACAGAATGCACAGCAGCCAGCCTCTTCCCAACAGCCTGGACAATACCAGCTGCAGCAGCCATCAGTTTCTGCTGGCGCCACTCCCACACAAACTGTCTCTCAAACTCAAACTTCACAGATTATGCCAATGCCTCAGGCAACAACTGGGACACAGGTAAACAAAACTCTTCTTTGTAGCAGAAGACTTTTTTTTCTTCTTCACAGCTGGCAAATTCAACATGCTGCTACTTTCACTTTTGTCATCTTTTCTAATGGTTCCAAAACATTCATCCAGATAATAGTATTCTTAGTGTACTACAACTGTCAATTTTGTTGGAAAATTTGTTGGAAAGCCTTTCTTTCACACGTGGCAGTCGTGAGTAATTTGAGGGAGGTCTAGCACTTCCATGCACAAAGATCTTTTAAATTGTCAAAAATATCATGAGGCATATTGATGAATGGTATATTATGAATGGATTTTCAGGAACTTGTCATTTCTCTGCTTCCCATCAATGTCTATCTTCTGCACCGTTATGTGTGTAAAACACATTCACTTATTTAGGTAGTGAACCATAAGGACTGCCTTCTCCACTCTGTCATCTTTCTTATTCAGCTCTTCTCCTTTACTCCCTGGTCAAGAAGCTTCTGTTACTGAGTATTACTTCATTGTGGCTCATATCTCTATCTTGAACATGTGAGCCTTAATTTTGTTTTTAAAATTGTTGTTTTGTTGCTTGTTCATCTAAACTGCCTTTCCAGTTGCATCGTTCGCTGGCTTTAATTGACATATCCCCTGCCATTCTCTAAACACTGGCACAGTGGCTTTTTATTCTCCGTTGCTTTAGTCCCCATACCCAAAGCTGACAGATTTGTTGAAAGATCTGTACTTCTTTCCTGTAAGAAGGCAGATTTGGCTCTGGGGACAGAGTTAGGGGAATTTGATTCTGTTTATGCACAAGTCAGTGCTTCAGGGTATTCAGATGTTGTTCTTACACCCTCTGTGAGTGTCTGTTTCAAGAGCCTGTTGGGTTCTTCAGGGGAAGTGTTGCGAAGTGAGGACCTTTTGGAACTCCAGCCAACTTCCCAGCCACTCTGCCAACTGTGCTCCCCACCCACTCTAACAGAGTGCTGTAACTTGAATAATTCTTTCTTTGACTAATGCATAAAAATTCTGCTTTCTGCAACCCTGCTTTTAAAAAAAAAAAATCTATCTCTATTTTCTTTACCTCCCCAGCTTCCTGTTTCCCAACCAGTGTCGATCATCCAAGGCGAGCCTCAATTACCTGTTGCAGCACCTTCTCTCCCTCAGCCTTCAGTTGCCCCATCAGTCCCCATTGGCTCTCATTTTCTACCCATGGGACAGCCCTTGCCAACTTCCATGGTTCCCCAGTTCTCAGTCTCTCAGTTGCCCGTAGCAGCTCCTCATGTGTCAGCGGCTCAGCCAGGTTTCCAGTCACTGCCCATCTCAATGGCAGCTGGCATGAATCAGCCGTTGCTCACACTGGCAACATCTGCTGCAGCAACCGCTGTCCCTGTAGGATCAACTGTTGTCCCTAGCCAGCTTCCCACACTGATGCAGCCTGTGGCTCAGTTGCCCAGCCAGGTTCTCCCGCAGCTCCTGCAGCCGGCTGTCCAGTCCGTGGGATTGCCAGTCAGCATTGGACAAGCTGCTGAAGCTTCACTTCCTGCTGGAGATGCTCTTTACCAGGTATAGTTGCAAGCCAGCAGAGCTCTTCTCCACATTTTTACCTGTTCCTCTAAGGTACCAGATCTGAACTGTGTGCCCTGGCCAACTCACTTCTCATAAGAGAGCCATTAAACCACGAAGATGAATTTTGTCGCGTGGTAAAAGTCCATTTTGGGGAGGGGGAGAAGTCCTTGGACACTCTGATGTTTTGAGATTTTAATATTTGGCAATGGAATTTGACAGAATCATAGTGCAGGACTTTGGTCAGCCACGGTGTGAAAGAGGACAGCTACACGTCCAAGAGATTTGTCAACTTGGAAAAACAAAAAAAAATTGTGATTTTAAAAATGGGGGATGTGTGTTGGAAAGAAAATCAATGGCAGCTTATTCAGCAATGTCAGTATTTCATTCTAAGTCTGGGAAGGGGAAGGGAGGTGGGGAGGAGGGACATGGATTTTCTAGAAATAAGTCAGACGGTATGGATCTTGAATGTGACGTAAGTACCTGATGCTAGTCGTGAAATTCTAGACTGTTGGGCATAGACTGCTTCAGCCACTTTGTGCAATCACTGTGAAAATGCCAATCTGAATAGTGACAAAAATAGTGAGTCAGCACATGATTGTTCTTCTAGAACAAAAGTTGTATAGATGTAGAAATATCTGCACTGGGGTTACAAGGAGCGCTGTAGAACAGAAGCAGCATGTAGGAATGTTCCTGGGTCAACTCATTACAAGACGACAGGAAGAACACAAGAGCATTTTTGCTGTTAGACTCAAGAATCGGCAGCAGTTGCATAACATCTTCTAAGCAGTAGTTGTTCAGCCTGAGAATTCTTGAAATTCATTTCAAGTCTTAGCCCTTAAAACATTAAGCCAAACAGACAACTGCAACATTGGGAGATGAAGATTGTTTTGCCTAAGACTTGGAACTTTGGGAATTTGCTTGTTGAAGCATGGTGACCCACAGGCTGCGCTTTGGCTACGTGAACAGTTTGCTTCTCTGGGAAAGTAGTCTTTGGGACTGCTTGAACAAGTATGGAAGGTTGAAACATGCCCCTGAAACTGTTACTTCTGTATTCTCTTGTTTCCTAATGAGCTCTGACGTTCACTAACTTTACTCACTCATTTCTATTACAGGGCTTCCCATCTCGGCTCCCGCCTCAATACCCAGGCGACTCGAATGTTGCATCTTCCTCTGCCGTGGCCTCTGTTAGCATTCCTTCTGCCGTACTGTCCCCTCCCTTACCCGCAGATGCGATGGCTCAGCCGGGCTATCTTGCTCCTGTTGTGCAGCCGTATGTGGAGCAGAACGTTTTAGTTCCCATGGGCAGCCTAGGAGGACAGGTTCAAGTGCCCCAGCCTACAGTGAGTTTAGCACAACAGGCCTCATCTGCCTCCTCGCAGCAGGCAGTTTTGGAGGTAAATATGTTGAATATAATGTAACAATATGTTTAGGGCATTTGAATAATGCAACAGTATATATGTGTGGGGAACTAATGCCTTCCATGCTTGTCTTCAGTTGGAAATTAATCTTTCAAATGACCTTTTTCTTACAGCAGAATGTCATGCCAATGTGGGGACCTTGTTGCCACTGGTTGTTCTGTTGGGAAGTGAGTGTGCATCCTGCAGGCAAAAACCTGTTAACACTTCACTTCTTGCTAGTACTGTAGAACATTTTTGCCGTATCAAAGACAAGCTGCAACCAATAGCCCTTGAGAATCTGTCTTATGCCTATTCCCTGCAGCGTTGTTCTTGCTAGGGAGAATTTGAATTGTCTTTCTGTTCTGCATTGGCTTGCCTTTTGCACATTCTGTTAGTAAGACTGTGGCTGCATGGCAAACTGTAGTGACACGCAGCAGTAGAAAGGATGGCTGATTTCCTCTCCTTACCCCTCCCCAGATGATTATTTGCTTCACTGCAGTTTGCTCTAAAATCTTTTGTAAATCAGAGCTGTCTAGATGCCAGCTGTTTGAAGTTCTAAAAAGGTAGTGCTTTTAGCTTTCAACTTATTTGGGAGGAAACATTGAAGACTACTGGGTTACTTGAAAAGGAATGGTATTCCCTGGGGGGGATTCTTGATGTAGGTTTCTATCCATAGGGTACTCAGGGTGTCTCACAGACTGCTCCTTCAGAGACTCTTCCAGCAACACAGCCTGCTCAGTCTACCCCTTTGGCTTCCTCTATGGATAGGTAAGCATTGTTTTCTTTTCACCAAATGGAATTTCAATTTCACGTGTTAGATTATTCTTCCTTGGGTGATCTTTAGGTATCTTTTTTCACCAGGGATTTTTTTTTTTTTTCACGGAGGGTGTATCTGAGGATGTGAGGAAATAAACTTCATAGAGGAAAAATAGGCTTATGAGAGTTGGAGGAGGTTTTGATTTACAGCAGGATGTGGAGAGAGTAAATAGGATTGTATATAGTGATTTAAATTCTAATACTTTATTTGTCATGTCACATGGATCATAAAGGATGTTTTTCTGTCCTTTTGGCACTTAAACAGAATTCAAACTCTGAATAGCTTGAAAACATATTCAGAAGATATGTTTGTGTAACTCAGTTTGCAAGAGATATGTAGCTAAATAATTACTATTAGAATTGCTATTCAAGCAACCCTAAGTGTTGACAGGACTCTTCTCCCCTGCTTCGTGATGAACAGGCATCTACTGATGTCCAGAAAAGAATACATCTGGTAAAACTGTGTTGTTGCAGTTATGGAGTGCATGGATGCTAATGTAAAGTTGTTGGGTTTTTTAGTGCACATTCCGATGTTGCTTCAGGATTGAGTGATGGCAACGAGAATGTTCCAGCTTCTAGCGGAAGGCATGAAGGGAGGACTACTAAACGTCATATGCGGAGGTCTGTCCGCAGTCGCTCTCGCCACGAGAAGACTGCTAGGCCAAAACTGAGAATCCTAAATGTGAGTATTTTTATATTTTGGTGATTGTTTGGTAGTGATGATGCCTTTTTTGAGCTCCAGAATTTTCTTTTCTTTGAGGAATGCGTGTCTTGTGTGGTCTTGTTTCACCCACGACCACCTCTGAGCATAAAAGCTATCCAGTGTATTCCTTCTGGTTTTGGAGTCAGCGTTCCAAATGTATCTATTAAGAGATTTTTGGAGCATCAAATACGGCAAAATTGGCTTGCTTATCCATGAGTGATTCCACAGACTATTCTAGAATATTTGAGTTAGCCTTACTAGTTAAGCTAGGCCAGTGACCTGACCTGTAAGCTAGAAAGAAACAGGGGAACATCAGGAGTGGTAGAGAAAAATGTGGACAAGGTGAGCTTGGAGGGTTGAGTAATTGGCAGATCCTCAGAAAAAATGATGCTGTACATGGCACCATTTATGAGACCAGAAAGAGAGAATGTGTTTGTATTAGAGCAGTACCATTGGCCTACTTCTGTGAGCTTTAAAGCACAAGTCTTACATTCTCATGCTTTTGGTTTGAACTATTGTTTTCTTTGCTTTAGGTTTCAAATAAAGGTGATCGGGTAGTGGAATGCCAGCTAGAGACACACAATCGGAAAATGGTTACTTTCAAATTTGATTTGGATGGTGACAACCCTGAGGAAATAGCTTCAATTATGGTAAGATATATTTTAGAGATGAAGAACTGAAGTCATATAAGCAGTCTTATTTTCTCATTTGTGTTTCAGAATTGCTCTTCTGTGTAGCATGGCTTGTGCTCACCTTATTAGTATACGAGCACAACTAGAGACTCTGGGCACAGAGTGATATATCAGGTTGAGAGTTCATATTGCATGCTCAGTTCACTGAAAATTTGCATCGGTTCTTACCTTAGAATTGCGATTTTTATCAAGTAAATCTGCTTTTGATTTTTTGCAATCTAATTTTTTTGAAAAACTGCAAACAACTTTCTGAAAGCACCAGGTTAAACAAAATCTGTTTGCTTTTCTAAGAGCAAGCATTGCTAGATCTTTAAATCTTACAGTTAAGCTTTGAGTCTTTAGCTGTTGTTCTCAACTGAAACGGCAAGATTGTGCCCTTAAAGTAAAGTTTGGGAATCACTTTCCCGCTTTCTCTTTTTCTCTCAGTAATGACCAACGCTCCCTTTGACTTTCTCGAAGGCAAAACCCTCTCCATTCAATGTATAATGGTCAAGCATAGAAAAGAACTTGCCCTTTAGAGATATGTTTCAATGAGAGTACTTTGTAGCATGGAATAGAACCTCCCTCCATAATTTTTTTTTAAATTTAAACTTTTATTGCTGGGCTGGTATGATCCGAATGAAACTGAGATTGTTTTAGTGTTACCGAAGCAAGGAGGGTAACAAAAAGCAATATCCTTTGCCAGCTTCTTGGGCACCTGTGCAATATTCATTTTAAACTTGTTTCTTCCAATACAAGCAACAGAATGTATTTTTATAAAAAACAATGCAATGTATTGAAACTAGATATGCTGAACAATTTTCCTCTCCCCCTGTAGGGAACATAATTAACATTTGTATTTGTGTACTACGGTCAGACATGGTGATTTGCAACCAGCATAGAGTAGGAGTTGTATATGGCATGGAAAGAGAGAAGCACAGGACACATCTTGCAATACAGAATTTTCTTTCTATTTTTTTTTTAATATTATTGTTTCTTTTAAATGTGGCTCTTCGTATCCAATGTAATGTACATTAAGAACTGCAGTAAGCTAAGGCTGCTAATTTTAAACTTCACTGTGCTAAGCAAAGACTGAGGTGACAGTTTGATGAAGTGAGATTGAATGTTTTTCAACAGCAGAGAGTAAACCAGGGCAAATACTTCTGTGCTAGAGATTAATTTTAGAAACAATTGTTTTTCTTTAAGGTGGCACCATCTTTATCTTGTGCATAAGAACAGTGAAGGGAGGACAAACAGTAACACTGAAAGTACATGATGGTTATTCAATATGTAGTTTTGAAATAATTTGTGGAAAATGATTGTTGCTTTGGTCTCTTTACAGGTGCAGAATGAGTTCATTTTAGCAACTGAGAGAGACTCATTTGTAGAACAGGTACGAGAGATTATTGAGAAAGCAGATGAAATGCTAAGTGAGGATGTAAGTGTGGAACCAGAAGGTGATCAGGGTTTGGAGACTATGCGGACAAAAGATGATGGCTTCTTTCCAGGGTCGCAGGTATGTAAAGGACAGATTGCTGTAGCTATTTGTATTTTTTCATATTGGGTGGTATGGTTTTGTGAGTAGAGCTAGCTAGAAACTGAAACTTTTTAATGAGAAATATCAAAGCTTAATAATTAAGTTAAAAGACAGAGAAAGCTTCATATCAGGGTGAAAGCTTAAAATTTGTTTAGAAAGCTAAATAATGTAGATCTTTCTGTTGTGTTCTAACACTTCTGAAGCTGCTGAATCTCCTAACAGTCCACTAAATGGTCTTAAATGCTAAAGCTTCTTAGATTTGAGGTTATTGTGAGACAGCCCTGTGCTGCTCACTAAACACTGAGAGCCTGGACTTGAGCCTTCTACCCACTGAGCTACTAAGAGTTTGGATGGCTTGGTTAGAAAACGCAGGTTTTGAAACTGATTGCTGGGAGTAAGAAGGGGTGACATTTCCCAAATCTCTGCCTTATTTCCACCCAAAACTCGTTTGAAACATCCATTTATCTGTGGAATGTTCAAGGAAATCAATTGGACTGCCAGTTAACAACAGAGTGTTTAGATCAATTTGTTATATTGATGGTCACTAAGCTGAGATGCTCTAAAAGCACTCTAGCTGACATTTATCCGGGCAGTATTCCTCTAGTTTGGTAATGGTGCTTGGGTCGAAGGTACTGCTTACCTTAAATGCCCACATTAAGTAAGCTAGCATTTTAAGAACTATCTTGTGGGTTTCTTTTTCAGAATAGAACTTTAAATTTTATCTTACTTTACAGAAATTAGAGTTCAAACAGCCAGATCCTACATCTTCCATGCCACAAAGAATAGGTAAGTCTTTTGTGATTTTTTTCAACAGTTACCTTTTTCTGTTTCAGCGGATGGGTGCAGCCAAGTTTTTATTTTGTATGATGGAGTGCACATTCCATGTTGCAGGTTATGTATTTAGTTATAACCATGTATGACTAAACATGTAACTTCTTTCTATTTAGGGGTTCCTCCTAGCTCCTTTACCCAGGTTGTCCATTCTGCAGGAAGACGGTTTATTGTCAGCCCTGTCCCTGAGAGTCGGTTAAAAGAACAGGGCTTTTTTGCATCTGCTATTCCTGGAGGAAAAGAAACTCCTGATATGGGTAAGTTATCTAAACTCTTAAAGACAGCTAAGACATGTTCATCAAAACTGTGACGTTAGTTAACTAAACTGTTCCTAAACACCTCTTAAAGTACTTAGGGAAGTAAGGAACTGTCTGTGCTGGTAAGAAGTGATTATAATTTGGGTGATACTATGCAGGATTCTCAGGGAAAAAAATGTTGATGGGCTGTCTGCAAGACTCTGAAACGTTAATTCTGTGTTTTTATGTAAGCCTGGATTTGGTTGGTTGGGGTTTTTTTAAATTTTTCTTATTAGGCTATTATTACCCTATTTTATTAGGGTATGTGATCTTACCCTAGCAATAGACAATAATACTATAATGAACTCTTCCAGGTGGACTGACATTTTTCTGTTCTTCCAGTTGGTGCATCTCCACTACATGGTCCTGGAATGAATCTTTCCCACTCAGCATCATCACTGAGCTTGCAGCAAGCTTTCTCTGAGATGGGGCATGCTCAAATGACAGAAGGACCTAGTACAGCTCCGCCAGTGTTCAATCAAACAGTACCACCATTTCCACCTGCACTTTCTACCATGGCAGGCAGTGGTGCACCTCCTGCATCTGTGCCTGCTGCTTCAATATCTGTTCCCTCCAGCACAGGTGTTTCTCTTCCAGGATCTGTTACTTTGCCTTCAGAAAGTGCAGCTGTTGGAGTTGCACCAAGCGCAAGCGTGCCAAGCTCTATTTCTCCACCTCCAGCCTCACAATCTGGACAACAATCTACTGGTGTCACTTCCAGTGTGAGCGCCCCTGCTTCTTTCTCCTTATCTACTACATCCCAGCCTGCTCAACCAGTAACTGGAGACATTGCCCCCAGTATCAGCACACCGTCCTCCTTGGCACTGCCATCTACCCAGGTTCCTGGTGTCACTGGTCTTGGTGTCGTTGCACCAGCTGTGACATCTCAGTCTACTCCTCAGATTGTAAGCAGTATGGCAGCACCACAGACATCTGTTGCCCTGTCTCTGGCTCAGAATGTGGCTTTGCAGCTTCCTCAGCTTAGTAGCAGTGGCTCTGTTTCCAGTCTGGCAGAAACAACAGTTGTAAGTGCTCCACAGTCACTACCTGAGAGTGGGCAGTCTATGGATAAATCACAGCTCTGCAATGCAGCTGGCTTATCTCTTTCAATCTCCACACCTTTATCATCCTCAGTAGCAACAAGCGTATGTGGCTCAGTCACTCAGCCAGCGATACATCCTGTACTTGTCCCATCAGGAATTACATCAACACCTGTCCTACCGCAGATTCCAGGTGCAACACCCATGTTGCCCCAGGGTCCCTTACCTGGTGTCTTACCACAACCA
The DNA here is from genome assembly GCA_013400195.1 of Aramus guarauna. Classification (NCBI taxonomy): domain Eukaryota; kingdom Metazoa; phylum Chordata; class Aves; order Gruiformes; family Aramidae; genus Aramus; species Aramus guarauna. Next base: position 514,849 of record VXBL01006133.1, on the reverse strand, counting down.
GTTACTAACTTGCCTGCAGTCCAGCAAACCTTGATACACAGCCAGCCTCAACCAGCCCCCTTACCCAATCAGCCTCATGTTCACTGTCTGGAGGCTGATGCTGATGCTCAATCTAAAGCTCCTGGTATTGATGATATAAAGACCCTGGAAGAAAAGCTACGGTCTCTCTTCAGTGAGCACGGCAACGTGGGAACAGTCCATCCATCAGTATCTCTAGAGACATCGTTGGTAATGGAAACTACAGTTATTCCTGGGATACCAACCACTGCTGTTGCACCAACTAAACCCCTGACATCCATTAGCACTTGTATACCTCCGAGCAGTTTGCCTCTTGGACCAACTGGCTTGCCAGTGCTGACACCAGTTGCCACTCCCGGGCAAGTGATCACCCCGGTCAGTTATATTTCAGCATCGAGCAGCATTGCAACAGCAGTAGTGAAACCAGGGACCTCTCCTTCAAAGCCCCCTCTTAGCAGGGTACCGGTAAGAAATGCAACATTTGTGTGAATATTCAAGTATTGGAGGAAACAGCTGTCTTGAGCAAAATCCCTTTTATAAAGCAAAATATTTATTCAGGCACAGGTGTCTTCATTCAAAATAATACTGAAAGTTTTATGCTCTGGTTGTTTTTGTTTGTCCTAAGAGGTGTTTTATTTTGTCCATATGGGGGGAAAAAAAGTCCAGTTCTATATTGTGCCTCAGAGAGCTCTATAGTGTTCCCTACTCCTAAACTACAAAGAATGAAGTAACCGTGGTTTGGTTTTTTTTCTGGGTTTTGTTGTTTTTTCAAATAGAATTTATAATGCTTGTTTTAAATAGCTTTTCATCTTGTACATGATCACTAGAATGAGACCGGGTGGTTGTATGTTTCACAAAGTAATCAGGGTAGCTTAGCTTTGCTTCTTAGCATTAGCCTGTTCCTTTAGGCAAGGGCGAACCTCACTGAGTTGTTTGTTGGTTTGGTTTTCGGTTTTGGTTTTGTTTGGGTTTTTTGTTTTTTTTTTTTTTTTTTTAAAGTCCTCTGCTGCTTATGTGGTGCCTGGATACTCTTTTCCTTCCAAATGTTAGATTTGTGAAAGTAGAATTTTGAGAAGTTTAAAAGATAGCTGGATATCTGAAAGCAACCTTTTTTGTTTTACTGAATTGTGCTCTCCAAACGAACACTCTTTCAGAGAGATAGTCATGACTTACAGTAACAACTGGAGACGTGTTGTGGATGTTGTTACCTGCTCACTAACCAGCAGTATCAGTGTGTGAAATTAGACCACCTATTTTCTTCTAAATAGCTCCCTGTGTTGGGAGACAGTGTGTTTCAATACTTTAAACTGTTGGTAGCCCTTCTTCCAAAGTCGAAGAAACTTTCAGGTGTTTAACAAATCGAAAACCTTAAGACCCACTTCTTGTTTCTGTAACATTTTTTTTCCACTCAAATTGAGTTAATGCCCCTAGCGTCTCCACTCATTAGTAGTCTTTCCCTTGTACTCTTTGTATTCAGATAAAGTAGAAAATTTCTGCCAAGGAAGCTGGGAAGGAAATCTAGACACAGAGGCATTCATTTATATTGAAATGAAATTGAGAATTAGAAAAATTAGAAAATAATAAAAACTGGTATTGGATCAGGAACAGCTGGAGCAGTTAGAGACCTGCTAACTGCAAACCTGGGATTACAAAGGCTGGGCATTAAACGTAATAAATGTTTGGGGGTTGTGATGTTGGTTATTGGAAAACTACCTTCTCTCTAAAGTTTTTACTTAAGTTAGTTTTGTTGGGGTTTTTTGGTTTTGTTTTTTGTTTTTTTTTCCCCCAAAAAAAGCTTTAGTTTAGTTTCACTTTGTGTTGGTTTTGAGCTTTAAGGAACTTATTGCTTTAGTTTTCTGGGGTTTACTAAACTCGGTGTGTGTATTTTATTTTGCTTATGGCCAACCTGTTATCCTAGACAGTTAAATGTGTTTTGACTTGTCTTATGAATTTATTTAAAGTATGTTTTGCCTCTTACTTATAAACTAAATTATTAACTTACCACAGCTTAACAATTCAACATACACACGGACATTACCTGTTCTGAGATGTGTTCCTAGTGCACAAAAATGCTGAGGTAATGCAACTTGGTGTAGTTCCTGCTGAAACATTGTTGGGAGATAGATAATTATGGAGTGTATCTTCACCAAGCAGTTATTACTGCAGTTTGAACCATTAGTTAAGCTGTGGTAACATGACTGCAGGCTAGAACTGGTTCTGCTTGTTGAGGAACGGAGCAGACTTTGGGCCAATTACCCCTATCCAGCGGTGTTCGCTGTCATACAGGGGAAACCAGCTGACCAGTGCTGTAACTCCTAAGGCTATCAAGGTGTTTCACAAGCTTCAAAGCCATGGTCAAGCCTCAGGATTACAGCTGAGAATAAGAATTGACAATTGTGTAACGGATCACTTAATTCCTAGAACTTCCCACTTCCCTAACAATGGAAATAACTAACTGGAATGTACTATCTGACCTGGTGGGGAAGCTTTGATGCCGCCTTCTAACCTTTTCAGTCTCTCTAACCTCTTCCACGTAACCTGGATGACTTCCCCCTACCCAGTTGCATGGCCTGGTCATCTTCTATGGGTCATCTACACCCTTCAGGTTCAAAAAAAGTGATGGATCAAGAGATTGGTGTGAGAGGTCTATAAATCTGCTTCTAGAGACATCCTCAGGCATGACAGTTCCTGTTCTCAAGTCATGTTGCTTGGAACAATTTGCCAGAAGCACGTAGCTTGTTGTAGCTAATGGGCAGTTAACATAGATCTGTTGTAAGGAGATTTGAGTGCATTCTTACACCCTTTTATAAATTAAGCTTCTTGGAAACTTAATTGCTTTTTGGAAGAATTACTGTAGCATTTCTTGCAGACTTGAAAATAATATTCCCAAGTTACTTTGCTCCTGGATGCAGCAGTTTGTATAAACTGGAAATTGTGACTACTCAAAGATAATCTGGATTAAAGAAACAAAACAAAAGCAAACAAAAAGCTTCCCCCAGCTTTGCAAAACTCCTTGAAGACTCTATGCTAACTGTCCAGGAAGGAAGTCTGTTGAGGCTTCTGTTGTACGACATGACTTACTGTAGCTTGGTATCTGATCTTTCTGTTGTTCCGTGTGTGATGGACTCGCGTTTCCTCTTCATTATCCATAGGTGCTACCAGTAGGTTCTGAACTTCCGGCTGGCACTCCATCCAGTGAGCCGCTGCCACCTTTTCCAGGACCTTCACTAACACAGGTGCTACATGACTCAGCAGATTTTATCTGCTTCTTTTCCTTTCAAAGAGCATGTTTCGATTAAACTCTCCATTGCATGTTATTAATGTCTTTTTTTTCTTTTCTTTTGGCTGAGTAACCCCTTTTGTGTAACTGTAGCAGTAGCCAGAGTCACTTCAGCACTGAATATGGAGCTTGCCCTTTGAGATGCTCTACCCAGTGTCTGAAGCACAGGAACAGTTAATCAGGCTTGGGGTTTTTTAGTGTGTTAATTGGAACTTTAGAGGGTTTTTTTTCCAAAATAAAACACAGGTGAGTGCGTGCATAAAACTTGAACCTGTTTTCTCCTTGAAAAGGGTATAGTAGCAAAATAATGGCTCTTTAGGTAAGCAGTATATACTACAATTAAATGTTAATGAAAATGCAGAGTTGCTGGGCTTTGTGAATTCCTATTTTGTTTTGGGGGTTTTTGTGGATTTTTTTCTTGTTGTTTTTTTTCTTTTTTTCAGTTATTACTAGGCTTTGATTTCACTAGGCTTTCAGATTTGCAAAAGGTCTTTGAAACTCCTGCACATAAACATGAGTTGAAATGTAACAGTGGCTTCCCTTGCTCAAATTCTGTCCTTGTATGCAATAGTTATCTTGGATATTTTATATGTAAATTGGACAGGTGTTTAGCTCAAGACCACAAAGATTAAATCTGTCTTCACTTTTATTTAAAAAAAAAATAGGGAAAAACCCCTCCTGTAATTGAAAGAACTGTATTAACACAAAGCTGTTTTATGGATCTTCTAAATGCTGTGTAATGAGATGTAATATGGGAACACTACACTCCAATATGCAAAGAAAAGCTGAAAAAAATAACTGAACAAAACCAGTGAAATAGACTTGTGCTACTTTTGAAAGAAGTTTGAGAATAAACACGATGATGACATTCTGTAGAATTAAAGTGCATTTGGCACAGAATTATCGTCCCAATTTTATATCCAAACCTGTAAAGAAGATATGATTGAAGTGAGTACCCTGTGGTGCCTGCTTAAGGCTCAGAGTAATTTTCTCTTAAACCTAGTGTTTCCTGTGTTCAGTGCTTATAGTATTTACTTCTTCCACTTGTGACTTGAGTCCACAGTGAATAGTCTTGGAATACGTATCCAAACCCTACACTTGAAATGGAGTCTGTCCTTTTATAGAAAGAATTATTCATTTCAGTCTTAACTATAAAGTAATTCCAATACAATAGCTACAGTATGAAAATGTGTACAATACTTATTAGCATCATGGCTGGATTTTTTTTCTTTTTCTTTTTTTTTTTTTTGTTTGTTTGTTTGTTTTTCTGAACCACTGAGAATTTTTAATGCAGACTGTGAGCTAACTTTGGTAAATTCCTTTCCGTGACACTCTGGTAACAATCTCCCTCTCACCTCTCACAATGGAGCTCTTGAATTCGGGTTTCTCCTGTGGAAGGGAATTTAAAATGAACTTTAAAGATCATTTTAGATCTTTGTAAGTTGTTCCTTTTTTGGGATTTACAATAGCTCGATGAGAAAACTTCTAACTGAAAGGATTTAAGCTGTCATACAAAGGAATAGTGTTAGAAAATTGTAGATTTAAACTGTGCTAAGGCAACTTTGGTTAATGAGCTGTCATGGCTCATATTATGCTACAGCTAAACTGAAAAAATAATTACAAGCATTAGGGCACTAATCTTCAAAGATACCATTTGAATATTATTTCCATTTCTGTCTTTCAAATGTGAGAACCATGATATTACCTGGTTCTAAAGGCTTGAGTAGAATCGAGCAGCAGGATGTGTTAGCTGCTTTTGTGTAGTTTTATGTTGGTTATGACATTAATAGTCCCTTTTAAAATTTTCCAGCTTTTTTGCCTCCAGTGCTTTCTATGCAGAACCTCTGTCTTTATTCAGCAATTTCTCTAGTTCTCCCAGTAAATGTCATTATTTTGTCATCTCCTTAAGAATCTCTCTTAAACAAGTTTGCATCAAGTATGCCTGGAGGTTAGAATGGAAACAATCTGTGAACCTAAGTTACAAGGCGCTGAAAGTTGACATGTCATCCTGTCTATTCCTGCTCTGCCATCTTCTTGGCCTTCACCTGATGGAGTAAATGCAAATCAGTGACCTTAATTGAGGAGTTCTCGCAGATGGCCTCTGTGACCAGAACTGCTACCTGGTTGTCTCTTCTTTTAATTAAAGCGTGTTTAAATCCTTTGTAAGCAATGAGAATCAGTCCACTACTTGGAAACTATTATTCATTGTGAAAAGGCAGAAAATTGTACTCTTTGTGTAAGAAAGCTATGAAGGTGAATGTATGACTCTTGAAACCTATCATGGAAAGGAGTGCTGCTGGATTTGGTTTTATGCAGCTTCTTTCTAGCAGGTTGAATGAGGGTCTTATTCCTGCCCTGGGAGCGATCAGAAAGTGGGTATCTTCTGCCTCCAAACTGAGCAAGAAGCTGATTCTCTTACGTAGAGCTCTAAGATGGAAGGGTTAGCAAGCAGTGCCTTTTTTTTTTTTTTTTTCTCCCCCCCTCCAGCTTCTGGAGGCAAAAGCTGGTTTATGCCTTTCAGCCAATTCTTTTTGAATCGTGGTTTTGCTAAAGAGGAGGAGACAACAATTTGATGATAATTCTTATCTGCATTCTTACCATGAGCAAAGGTAGCAAATGGATCTGGAAGCAGCTGGTTAAAGTCAATCACGCTAAGTTCATAGTCCTTTTTGTTGTTACTGTCATTGCTTGGAGCTGGGCATACTAGTAATATTTCCCCCCAAACTCAAAGCACTTGTAGCCACTTATGTGACTCAAACCACTGCAAGAGGCTTCTTCCTGTTCGTCATAGGTATTTCTGGCAGGATTTGTGGTATGGAAGAGGCACAAATATACCCGTTGCTTCTTGTCCTTTGCAAACAGCTTACCTAATTTCACTTCTCATTTGAACTGTAAAGCCTGTCTAGGAGTGTGACAAAATTGGAGACCAACTGGATCAAATCTAATTAACTGTTAAGAGCATTTGCTGCTATCTGGAAAATTACTGGCTTGCCTTAAAGTAGATAGGCTTGTCTTCCTTACTGCTTCTGTCAGTAGCTCATTACACAACCATTTTTTTTCTTTCCTGAATACCAGACTCCTAATTTGCAGACAAAGTATGTGTCATCTCAAGACCGGTTTTGAACAGTTTGTTCCTTAGTCTGAAATACCTGTCTGTTTATTCCTCAGTTGTTTTTTAGAGTGTATTTAGATTAATTTTTCAAGCTTCATTTCAGTACCCTTGTTCCATAAGGAAATCTTTATTTCCTGATCATTCTGATATCTCAACTTTTTATTTACTTGAAGCAAATATCTTCTTCTGAGCATAAATTGTGAGAATTATACAATATTCCAGGTGAAATGTCCTCTTTATTTTGCAGTATTATTGAATTAAATTAGCTCACTTGTCTGCTAAGCATTTGGATTTCTGAACAGAGTTGTAGAAGTCTGCATCTTCTTGTGCCTTTTTTTTTTTTAAATGGAATTGATACAGCATTTATTCTTGGGTTTTTTTTTTTGGTTGTGTTTTGAAATCCACAATTCAGGAAGAATGTCATCCTGGCAACCTGTTGAAAGCATCTTTATGCTATTGTGTACCTCTAACTTTCAATTTCTTGGTACCTTGGAAGGTAATGTTTTTATGTTGCTGTGACCTCAGCTTCATTTCTAAAAACAGATCTAGCTTTTTAATATAAAAGACTTGGAAAGATTAATGATGCTAAAGTTTGGATGGAAATCTCTACTCCATAGGGTCAGAATTGCAACTTAGTGACGTAAGTCAATCCATCCAGATAGCTTCTTTGAGGAAACTTCTAAGTGTGTGGGGGTTTTTTTGTGTTTTTTTTTTTTTTTTTTAAATTTGTGCCTGGCTGTTTCCTCAGGCTGGAGNTTTTTTTTTTTTTAAATTTGTGTTATTGTAAATCTTCCTTTATCCAGTCTTGCTTTTGAAATTATATGCATCTTTTTGAATTTTTCTGTGATTTTTTTTTTTTTTTAAATTGACATTTACTTCATTATATCTTATATGATCTGTAATACAAATTACCTCCCTTATCCTCCAACCAAAAACAATGTAGAACTTGGAGGCTTGCAGCACATTTGCGCTGTTCTTAAGAGTGGGACTGCAAGCTTCCTGCTAACTTCAGGAAAAACAGAAGTTCCAGTTAATGCATCTTTTCTGGTTTTTACCAAAGGCATTGCTTAAATTGCTTCCAGTCTTACTGTGCTATACATGTTAAATGTATACATGTGGGAAGGGAACCTGATAGAAAGCTGACTGCTTTAAATTTTAGTTTTAAATATGAGAGCTGTTTCTCACGTAATGTATTTCTCCTGAGCTGGGACAGCTACTTACTGCTTCCTTTCTCAGTCCCAACAGCCACTGGAAGATCTGGATGCTAAGCTGAGAAGAACCCTTAGTCCAGAGACCGTTCCAGTGACGTCTGCCCCTGCCTGTGTACGTTTGCAATGTTGACAGTTAGTAGTCTTGAAAAACTTTGGTGTTTTCTCAAGGTCATGCTCTTAGGTTACTGCCTTTAATATGACTATACCAGTCTTTAGACTTTTAAAAATAAAAATGAAGAGTCATCGTTCAGTTTGTGGGACTGAGTCAACTAAATAGGAAAAATATGTATGTTGCAATAGATGATGTGTTTCCTGTGGCTGGTTTTGGTATTAGTTTTTTGTCCTGCTTTTTTGGTGATGTCATTAACGTCACCAAACTGAAAAGCAAAGTGACTATGGAATAAGAGAAAGAGCACTAAACAAACAGTGTATGATATGTCAGTCTTAATTTGGGAGGGCTATTTAAAGTGTGGATCTGAAATTTTAAAATGCTATAATAATAAACTTTCCTAGAAAATGAAGATAATGATTGACACTATGACCTCCAAGTGGCTACTTAGGCATTACTTCTGCAAAACAAAAGGGGATGTTGGGGTCGTAAGGCATGCAAAATCTCTTGCTGACATAGCTTGCTTTGGAGGTTAAAAACTCTTGCATTTGTCTCATCATGGATCATACTTTGACCCTGGTGGAAATAAAAGATTATTTATGTAATATGCAGTATAGTGGATTTGGTGGCATTCAAACTGCTGATTCTTTTGTTTTGTTTTCTCCGTTGAACCTCTAGTCTGTGCCCTCAGTAGCATCTACAACGGTTACTGGGCTGGTGTCCACAGCAACACAGTCTCTGAAGGATGGTAAGACAGCCTTGATTCTTTTAGATGCTTTCTCAGCATGGAGATATAATCCAAAATTGAACAGACTAGCAACTTGGAAGGATATAGCCTTTTTTAGTAAGTCATACAATGGCCATTCCTTAAAGATCATATTAGTTTTTAGTAACTAGGCTGAAATTTTCCACTGTAGACCAGGAGAGGGGAATGATATTTGCATGTTATAGTAACTCGTTTAGGATTTAAAGCTGTCCAAAATGCTAAATTAAGACTTGCAAAGAATCTGTAGTATGCTGCTAAGGTACCTCTTCAGGAGTTGAAGGAACTGTTTTATGTCTTGTGTTCTTGGCAACAACAGTAAGACTTCTCATTTTGCATCATCATGCTGTGTCCTATATGTAGGATGCCTCTTCCTAACCTACAAGAGTGTTACTTTTCCATTTAAATAGAGCAATGAAGGTTAAACTACTAAAAATTTAAGAAAGGTGGTAGGAGAACCAGCCTCCCTTCTGGCAGATTTAGAACAATGGAAGGTTGACTTGAATGATCAACAATTGAAGTCTACATGATCAATGACTTTCAAATCTAAATTGGGGCAGAGGGAGGAAGTCAACAATGTGCAAAACAGTCTGAGACTTTCCTATCAGTATTGCCCTAATTGTTTTAACTTTAAAAATCTTCCTTTTTTTAAAAGAAACTGTTGATGTGGTACTAAGATTATTTCTGAACTATCTAGTAAACATTATTTAACTTGCATGTGCCTGTGATGTTCAATGACAAACCTTCAAAAGCTAATAATACCAATAGGGAAACAAAATATTCCCATTTTGGTATGTCAGTAGTGAGCTGTACCATAGAACTGCTAGAAAATGAGTTGGTTTTTGCCTGCTGAAGTTTAGAAGGTAAAAGTAAACAAACTGGGAAGTTGTTTAATCAACACAGCAAGCTGTCCAATAGAACTAATTTAAAAATAGCATGTTATTTCTCAGCTTTGTAACCTTATACTGCCAGTGCATACAGCAACAAAATTAGGAGCTGACACCTAAGAATCCAGCTCTGAAAGCTTCAGACAGACTGCTTTCAGTAAATGTGGCTTATAGCATTTCTTCAACTTACCACGTTTCTGTTAATAAATTGTCCCCAGCATTTGAGAAATTTAGTTAGTCAGCGTGGGTATTACACTAAAATAAGCTTATTCTTACATAAATAAGAGTTCTGTTTTTTATTCTTTGGCTATTTCACATCCCTGTTTGAAATCAAGGTGTTTTTTACTGCTATCTAAAAGTGTACTTCTAGCAAGTATGCAGGGAAACTTGATAGAAAAATACTTGACTTTAATATTGCAGTTTGATATTCTACCTAGTAAAGCTGAAAAAAGAGATCAAGTTTCACAAATCCAAAGGCTTGTTAGGAGCTAACTGATAGTTGAGTTTGACGCAGATAAAAAGTAATGATTGGGGACCAAATAATTTGTTGCTCATTTTCTTCTTAATCCTATTCTCCTTTTCCTTAGCTTCTGCATCATGTGGTGGAGAGAGCAGTGGTACGGCTACCACAGCAGGAGCCGGGGTTCTTAAGATGGGACGGTTTCAGGTAGGCGAAGTTAAACTGGTCTGGCTGTTGATACAGGATCTTTGCTGAGCCGTTCCTGCATAGCGCTCACTCCGTGTGCCTCAGGGCGGGAGAAAACATCCACATTGAGCTTGTTAATGCAGTGCTTTGTGCAGATGCTGCTTTAGTTCAGGGCAGACATTGCACTAGATTATGCAGGTCTAGAATTGTGAATACAGCATTTCATCATGTCAGGCCTTAGCTGTGTGACTGTTGGCCTTGGTCTTTAATGTTAGCTGCTTTTTGGCTAACAGTGCTCAGATGGTCAATGTATTATATCCTGTTTGTGAAGGAAATGCCCTCTGTCTGCTGTGTTTCTTGGACTTAATCCTCCAGACTGCTTAGAAGTACTGTTTTGTGTGGTAGGGTGTTACTTGGAGGGAAGCGGTAGCTTACTTTGTGGCATACCAAGGAAATGAGTTATTTTCCCCTCTCAGATGCATCTTGCTATTAAGGTAAATAAAAACATTATGTTAAGGAAGAACTAAGAAATTCTTCATGATTGCATTTCTATTCTAGGTATCTGTGGCAGTGGATGATGTGCTAAAAGAGGGTGACAAACCTGAAACTAAGCCCGTGCAATTTGAAACCACCTCCACTGATTCTTCATCTCTTTCTGGCAGTAGCCCAGAGAGTACACTGGTAAAGCAAGCTGGCACTTGGAAAAGTGAGGCTGTTGCTGACTCTTCCATGGATGTGGTAGATGGCATTCCTCAGACAGTTCCTGGGCTGCAATTACCAGTAGATGTTGGTCAGCCTACTAAGGTCGGGCGCTTTCAGGTAACAACAACGACAGATCAAGTGGGGCGCTTTTCGGTGTCAAAGACTCAGGATGAGGTCACCTGTGCAGAGAAGGAGCCAGTGATTCTTCCTCTCTCTGTGGACCTGGAACAAGTTGCTGCTTCAGCTGCAGCTCCGAAGAAAGAGTTGGAGTCAAGGCAGTCCCCACACATGAATGGTCCATCCTCTGAACCGGAGGCCGCCTTCTTGAGTGGAATGGCAAAGGATTTGGATGACGGCTCAGGGAGCCCAGACTCCCTCCAGCTCCTGGGGTCAAAGATCAGCCTCCCTGTTCAGAGCCTTAGCAACTCATTCAACTCTTCCTACATGAGCAGCGACAATGAGTCGGATATTGAAGATGAAGACTTGAAATTGGAACTCCGTCGCTTACGTGAGAAGTAAGGCTTTTTTCCTTGTGTGTTTGTGTATGAAATATGTGTAACAGGATTGATATGAATTTCATCTGTACTTTACTTTTCACAAAGAAGAAAAGTAAACAGCCTTGGCTAAGCATCGGGACCCGTTGTCAGTGTTCATGTGGGAAGTAAGATTCTTTAGTGGGAAAGTAGTACACAATTATAACAAAAAAAGGCATATACATGTTTGCTGTGCTTAATTTTCTAACCCATAACTTTGTGTGTATTTGTATGTAGATTGATTGCTGCACTGTGGATAAGACTGCAGATGTATTAGAAGCATTTTGCATATCGCTGAAGTTTAGTACTTAGTGGGAATAGTGGTGTCTCATTTGAAAATGACACACAATTGTCTGCATTTCTGATTTGCATTTCTGGCATTTCTAATGGTTCTCCTTTTCCTGAAGAATCCTTGTTGGCTCAGAAAAAAAAAATTTAGAAGTCAAACAGTGTGACCTACTAATTTGTTTATATTGAAAGTTGAACTTTTTTTGGGCAGCTGGCGATTTTAAATCTTGTGCATGCAGCTGCTCTGAAAAAACACCTGAGGCAATACAAATATAGAAGTAAGTCTCCAAGGCCATATATCTCAGCAAATGAGTAGTCTAGCTATTCCTGTAGCATTTTAATACTGAATGATTTGATCTTCTACAGTAGGTGTGTTCTTGCTTGTACTTCCATTTTTCCTGGTTTTATGATTACAATGTTGGGAACTTTGTGTTGAAATTCTAGCCAGGGTTAGGGCACAACAGAAAATGGCAAGTGTTCTGCCATTGTGGGTTCAGTGGTTATTTGAGGAAAAGATTTTATTTTATCCTGTCTTAAATGTTAATGGGAGTTTGACCAAAGAAGCTGGTCAAGTTTGACTGGAGGGGAGGGATTGTATGCATGCGTGTATATGCATATAATTTTTGTAAGTCATACTCTTTTGTAACTTGTTAGGCACCTTAAAGAGATCCAGGAACTGCAGAGTCGCCAGAAACAGGAGATTGAGTCACTATACATGAAATTAGGAAAGGCCCCACCTGCAGTAATTATTCCCCCGGCTGCACCCCTTTCAGGAAGGAGGAGACGACCTACTAAGGGAAAAAGCAGCAAGTCCAGTCGTAGCAGCTCCCAGGGAAATAAAAGCCCTCAGCTATCAGGTAAGACTTTCTTCAATTTTTTTTTAGTAGATAAAACAGACAAGGTACTATCTCTCATTCTTAGATCTATGTCTGTGTCTCTGTCTTGTCTTTTGAAGGGTGTGTGTGTCTGTCCGAGTTCCTCCACTGCCTGGATTACTACATCATTTTTTAAATTTCTTTTGCTGTTTGGTAGTCTTGCTTGTGACTTTTGCAATCTGCTGAAAGATACTGTTATGTTGTTCTGTAAGAGCAGTTTTAAAAGTTGAGTTGTATTTTTTTAGAGATTAGTCATAGGGCTCTGACTAGGAAGGAAAAAAAAAGTAAATTTACAGTATGGGGGAAAACCTTATTTTTTTTTAT